>JAVDBV010047723.1:0-37216 GCA_032619315.1 Piper longum
ATATATATATATATATATATTGATACTTTCAAGTGTATTTGCAGCTACTTATAATGCAACATATATATAATAAATTAGATGAAAAACAATGGCTGATGACTCTTTTCTCAGTGGGAAATGAAAAAAAAGAATAATATAATTTCCATCAGGAATTTGTTTCCATGAAATCACTACTATCTACTCTCCTTGATAGTATTTGTACATGATTTCAGTGTTAATTAAGTGATCTCTTGATTTGTTGGTCTAAATATTGTCAAGTCAATATTTATGGTGATTGACACCATTAGTGTATGTAATAGAATTATTCCCACTTTTTTTCATTATTCCATTCCTCAAAAGTCAAAGCTACCAAAAATTTAAGCTTAATATTTATGAAGAGATTGACAAACTTTCTTTACATTTATTTTATTAGGTTTACTACACTATCATTTTTTTTCTTTTTTTTTCTTCGATAATATTAATAAGAACTGACTTTCTGATAATCATAACCAAGAAATTGTCCTACTTAATCTATTTAACATCATGATTAGTAATTTTTGTACATAGTTTCTACGAACAAACTGATTAACATTTTTTTGTATAAATATACTGAGAATTTGTATTGTTGGTTTCTACTTAAAGGACGATATAAATCTTAACTTCAATTTCCTGTAACTAACAAATCTTTTTTTTTTCAAAGCACATAACTAACAATCCATAAAATTATCAAAAACATCAATAACCTTAATTCTTATTTCTCAAGTTCGACTTTTCCGTATAAATCTGAACGAAATGAATGTCTCGTAATCATTCTTACGTTCACATTAAAATCAAAAGAAACCAAACTCAAACAAAACTCTGAGTTTGACAAATATTAATTGAAAGCCATTTTTAATGGCACATAAGAATAAGTATTCTCAAGAAATTGATAAAATTGTAAATTGGTTATGGGTAAGTAGGGGTGTAAACGAGCCAAGCCTGTTCGCGAACTTTTTGTATTCGCTTCGACTCTCCTCGGCTCGCGCTCGTTAATTTTGTGCTTGAAAAAATACTTGGCTCGAAATGGATAAGCTCGTTGAATAACGAACAGAGTTTGAGCAAAGGAGTGTTCGGCTCGGCTCGGCTCAAAACTCGGACTCGATATATTTAAATTCTAAAAAATGTTTGACTCAGCTCGTCTCGTAAATACTAATGAGGTTACATTAAACTTGTATAGTGTTCATTTTTTTTTTGAATGTATATAAGTCAAGCACATAAACATTCGTTAGGCTCGAACTCTACTGGAGCACGGCTTGAATTCGGCTCGAACTAAGCCCAAACACCATAAATTTTAGACAAGCTTAACTCGACTCGTTTATATTAAACCTCGATTCGTTTACATTAAATCTCGGCTCGGCCAGTTTTATATATAGCCAAACTCAAGCACACATCTACTCAGCTCGCCTCAACTCGTCTCATTTACACCCCTATGGGTAGAAGACCTTACTAATTACTTTCCAAATTAATGAATTAGGATTTTAGAATATATCATGTATTCATGTGTATAACATATATGCGGTCCTTCATCGCTAACCTGTCAAGTAAATATTATATAAAGTGCATGCATGGGAACACGAATGAAAGGTCCTGCAACAGCCGTGTAACACAGTTGGAGGATGAAAAGACATACGTACTAAATGAATTTGGAAGTATGTATGGCCGTATAATTAGATGAAACAATGGCAGTTGGTTAATTTGGATGTACCCACAATATATTCAATGTAGAAGAGGAAAATAATGTGAAGTTCTCATATTATTGGTCCCTCTGAAGGGGAATGTGATGCATACAGTATGTGTTACATGCTATTTATAGTTTTAAATATTGTATTGTATCATCTGATGGCCGTGCACAATATATTTTGTGCATCTTCAAATTACTGCTTTAATCTTTACTCGATTTTCTAATTTGAAATTTTCACAAAACCTGATTTTATTTAAATTTATGTATTTTAACCTTAATTTGATATATATATTGATGATAAAATATATTTTAAATGTCTAATAATAACATAATTTGACCTGATTGAACTAAATATATCTCATATCGGGTATAAATATAGTTTAGTAACCGGTCAATACAATATTTATAACTATTTAGCATTATTTTTTTCATTAAATAGTAGTTAATTAGAAAAGCAAAGGTGTGTTGTAGTGTATGCGTGTGTATGTATATATATATATACACACACAATTTTAGAACTCTATTTTGTTTCTAAAAATATTTTGAATCTAATGGTGAAGTTCATTAATTAAGGATTACTATAGCTTTTCGATACAAATTATAAACGATTTTCACGTTCATCGCAACATTTTACCGTTTGTAAAAATCAAGTCAACTAATAAATTTAAGCTTAAAAATCATCGCCACCATAAAAGTAAACAAAGATTACTTAAAGTCATTATAAGTTATTTTATTATCATTTCTAAATTATCTTACTCTTTTTGATAGTCCAATATAATTAATTTCTGGTGACAATGACAAACATCAAAGATTGACAAAATCCCAGTTATAGCAGCTTCCATGCGAAATATTAAAGTCTGGGAAAGATATAAATTAATATCTAGTTGAAAATTCCTATTGAATAATTATGCCTTTATAAGCTTGCAAATTTTGATTAACTTTGAATTTTTTTTTTCTGGGTAAGTAATTTGATTATTCTGAGATGCATATAAATGAAACTGTAATAATGTTGTTTATTTGCAAGGACCAGATCATGCTATCAACGTATTATAAATGGATGAATTGATTGATAGTCATTCATGATAATATTGTTTATGGAATTTATCAAGTTTTGTGTTCTCGAAATGATCAGGGACTTGTTGTAGCACTTGCCTGCTTTAAGCAGCTGTTTGATCGGTTTAAGTCTCCTTAATTAGAAGCATTCAAAATTTTAATTATAATAATTAAATTAATCTCTTTTAATTAAAAAAATAAACCAATTAAGCACTTACTACAACGGATGCATACACATCCGTATTATCACCGGAAATTAATAGACTTCATCAAGAGAGAGAAATTTTTGTTTGATTAAATTAATGGAGTTCATCAATTAGGGAGAGAAACTTTTAATTGATTACTCTATCCTACAATGTGCTGGCATCTTTTTCAGAAAGCTTCCTTGAAGAATATAATTATAACTCTAATATATATTCAGCAAATGATATGAAAACCAGTGAGAGCACAGTTTCATTGCATGAAGAAGTAAAAGAACGTCCAGAGAGCATTAAACTGATATGGGCACTTAAGAAATGGGACACTCAAAGAAACATGAAGTCGATTTAAGTAAGAGTAATGGATGGCGGCAAACCGATTCTTACCCTATTATGACCATCACATTAATTTGGCATTTAAAGGAGGAAAGGACCTTGAAATAAGACCATTCTCAACTCTTAATAATGATCGAGCTCTCATGAAAATTGAATCATTCACCCAATTAGAATACTTTAAAGATAAAAATAGCAAATTAAATCAATATCTATCTTCCCATTCAATGAGTTATTATTTAGAGCAACTTGATTATTTTGTGAGAATGAAAACTTGGGTTTTTGCTTTCATTGAAGGCTTGGATTCGTTGTAGTCTTGTGTGTGATATGAAAACTTCAAACTTGGGATATGATTTGCTTGCAATGAAGCTCATTTTGAAATGGTCGTTTTTAGTTGGAATATAAGGAAATAAGTAAAATAAACAAATCGAAATGACCCAAAATAAAATTAATTTATAATTTTTTTTTCACAGCAAAATTTTGTTTCCTCATGTTCAGTTGAAAGGGAAAGACAATTTTTCATTTATCACAAGGTCTGAATAATGAATGAAAGCCCAGCTTTTTCATTACCCTCCCACCACCAAAATTTTACCTTCGCACATACTTCGTGCAATACCCACAAAGGAAATTAAAATTTTCTTCCAAAGAGTTCAAGTTAAACCAAAACATCCCAAAATTTCTTATTCCCATACTTCATGTTAACCAAACATACCCTTAGTAAAATAGTAAGATAAACGAAATAAGTTTTAAGGTCGTCAAGCACAATGAGAGCACACATTCAAACACATTCTTCCTTTCTGAACAAGAGGCAAAGGAGCTAGCTAAATTCAGACAAGTTCAAAGCTGAAATTTTGATGATCAACATCAAAATTGACAATCCTGCTGAAAAGATTCACATCTGTTTATTCAAATATCTAAATTATGATAACACTGGTAACAAAATTACAAACAAAAAGTAGCAAAACTTTCTGTTCTTGGATTTTTAGTGTACATGAATTTAAAATGAAAAAAAAGAAAAGAAAAAGAAAAAAGAGCTTAGCCTACGGCTTCATGCTACAATCGAGCAACTGCTGGGTGCTTCCGTAGTTAGAATTGAATAAATGAGAGCCAGAATCACCCAACGGATCCTGGAGGGATAAAGCAACCATGCGGCAGATGAATATATTTTACAATTTTAGGGTGAAGAATGTCTAGCAAACCTGTGAATATGAAAACATAACTGACTTCGCATTTTATTCCTGCCGACGAGACTTTGGACGGTTGATACACCCCTCAAGATTCAACTTGTCTTCATCCGTTTTATGGTAAATTTGCTTGCCAAAAAAAGCAAACACTTCATCTGGAGTAAACTTCGGCTTATGTTAATTTACTTCAATTACCAGCTCTCTAGTTGTTTTACCAGCGTCAGCGCTTCATATAATCTGAATGTAGCTAAATCTTTAGGCCCTTTAGTGCATTAATATTTCCATTCAATGAATGAGAGTTATTGGCCTTTGTGTCTATGTGCCTTAGATCTCCATTTTCAGCTTTTCCATCAATTTGTACCTCAGCAGCGCAGACAATGGAGCTTTGACGGCCTTCAAAATATGTAGAAAAGGGAAAATACCCTGCACATCTGAGCTTCCATCCTATGAAGAACCAAGGATGTAAAGAATTGGTTTAAGAAATAATTTTGACTGAAAGAAACCATCAATCAAATTTCACCAACAATTGAATCTAGCAATACATACTCATTGCAGCATCCAAATCACTAAAAACAGACTCCAGAATCTTGTGGATGGAAATGCAATCGTTGAGTTTCCACTCCCTCACAGGTCCCATTGCCCCACCACTGTTACAAATAGAAATGGATAACCTTCTCATAAGTCAAAACAAATTTTCTGAAAACATAACAGGAAAATGAAACCCACTCCGAACAGGATACTTGCCCTGAGACCAGATTGTTAGTTGATTCTTCAATCAGCTTAATTGCATCAGCTTTCTTTTCTGGTTCTAAAACATACATCAACTCTGCTGCAGCAGCTCTATGCATTAAGGAATCTAGAAAATCAACAGAATAAAGCATCAATAATGCAATTGGTCAAATGATCCCCATCACTATAAAGCCAAAAATAGAAAAGTAGACACCAACCTTTGTGCCGCTCAATGAATGATTCATTTACTTCAATAAGAGATGTTCCATGAAATTGACTACAAAAGAAGGATTAATATTATCAGGAATTTCTTCCATCAATCTTAATTTTTATCTATAAACTTGTCTAGAATGCCAGCAAGTACATGAGACAAGCTTACCTCAAAGTGGCCTTTTCGGCAGTAATGACACTCCAAACTAATTTCTCAGAATCAGACACTGGACGAGCATAGCGTTCTACTTTGTAAAAAAATTTTATCTGCCATGAGTATGGATATTCAGTTTTCAGGAAAATTTGAACAAGAAACAAAATGACCTCGATCTCATATGTAATTATTATTCTCACAAGTTAGAAGTTGATTTTTCTGCAACATAAAGGGGAAAAAAAAGCCCCAAAAGCGTTACTGGTCCCATCTTTGAACCACACTCATGCACTCCTAGTTTTGAAATTTATTAGTCTCAAAGATTCCTTCAACAAGCACTAACAATGCACACAGGCAGGCATCATCTAGTGTTGGCAACCATCTGAGTTGGCTGCCAGCCTGAGGACTGAGCCACAGCCTAGCCCAGTCTTAGCCCGAGACAAGGGTGGGCCTGGTTGGCCCTGCTCCAACCAGTCGATTGCTGGCCAGGCCCATGGCAAATGGTGAATTTAGGGGAAGAGAAAAATTTTTTATTGAAAAATAAATCAAAAAGCTTGAAGCACTGCAGTGCCATTCCAAAAGTGCAGGCCTGTTGGCCAGGCAAGCTTGGCCGAGTGTGACTCAACTGATATGATTACACTTTCTGTAAATATTTGTTGATGCTTTAGAATTGAAGGTGAGTAGATGGAATTTGATCATAAAGAAAGATACTCGTAGCATGTAGGCATATATGCAATTAAATGCACTTTTCTACTTCTATTTTATTTCTCAGAGCAAGTTTTTTTGATCTGCAATCCAGCCTTTCTTTTTGTACACGTTTTAACTGCAACTGGTAAAACATTATACCATGAATCAAATGGGATACCTACCAAACAGAGATGAGAATCAGGATTATCTGCATCTAGCTTCAGCAGCTGCTTTACGGCCTAAAACCACAAAGTAAGGAATCCGTCAATGAGCTAGTACAAAAAGGATGTATAGATAAAAGAAGAATAAAATATTAAAATAAATAATAACAAGTAACAAAAGAGGAAAATGATACAGAAATTAATACTCATCGTTTGTGAGATTCTTACTCATGTTAAGAGTGACAAACATCAAAAGTACATAAATCCATCTCATACTATAAAGAAAACCAGAAACTATATAGTTAAAAACATTTGGCTTCAGGAATGACTAAGTGGCACACATGCACATGGTACTTTTACGCATAAAAAAAAGGAGTTGATAAAGAAAAAATTAATGTAAACACTAAGCACAAAAAAATACGTAAAATGAAAAAAAAATGTTAATAGCATCTTATCAAACTTATAAATAAAATTTCCCAAAAGAAGCAAGCATAGAAGATGAAGACTGAATACAATATTAATAGTATAACCATGCCAAAACATAAAAAGAGAACGAAAGAAAAACTCAAGGAGGATCAATTAACAAAGTTCAAAAGAAGAAGATTTTAAGTTTGTCTCAGCCAGTAGTTGTCATGGTTTCATGTCAAGGGGGTACCAGAATGGGCAATCATCTCAACAATGATTGTTTTTTGGGTTTATAAAATTGCGTATTTCAATAGTGTGCTTAATTGCTTGGAACCAACCACACATTACTTATGCAAATTAATCATACTGTTCACTTAAACAAAAATTCATTAATTTCCCATTTCTTTAGCCATGCAGACGTATAGATTGAAACTTCTTCATAGAGTTGCTTTGTGTTTTTAACAACACTTCAGAAAACAGCCACTAAGGACGGGATATTTAATTACGCAGGCAGATCCCAAGAAAAGCTACACACCGTTTTAAAAAAAAGTACAAAAAGAAATATCAAGTAAAAAACCACCAATACCATATCCCAGCAGTGACGGTGTTGACAACATGGATTTCGAATTTACATGATCAATTGATTACTTTAAGATTTAAACTGCCGAGACAAAGCCCACTGACAAACAAAATGACACATTGCAATCCTCAAAAGTATCAAATGCTTTCATGCCCTTCAAGAATAACTAAAATATGCAACAACAGTCTTATCCTCCTCACAACCATAACTAAAATTGTGGTCCTGTGGATCTAATCATCATTTATCATAAACTATAAAGCAAACACTTACCTGCAATGCAAGTAAAATTTTGTTCTTTCTCATATATATCTCAAAAGAAAGCAAATGAGTTTCTAATGATGATGAAGAGTGTTTCTGAAGTAGCTTCAAATATTTCGTTGCTTCTGCCAATGGATCTTCCACCTAAAAATTTGGATGTCATGGAACTATGGTTAGGCACAACATAATCAGTATAACAAACAACACAAACTTCCATAGCCGAAGGGAGAAGAGAGGAAAGAGAGACCTGCAACAATTTTTCTCCATTGGGGTCTAAATCAACTGGCTTTGAAATTGGTTTCTTGCCACTTTTTGATGTACTAGCAGCAGTAGCTTCTTCATCGATCTTTACATCTGCCTCCTTCAAAAGTACAATAGTCTCAATAGTCATATTTATTCAACTACAACAAGAAGCAACAATATTACAAGAAACTACCTTCTTTGCACGAGCTTCAGCCTTCCGCTGTTTCTGTCTGAGCTTCTTTTTTTGAGCAGGAGGCAGTTTTGACATTTCCTCATCTTCTGTGGCTGAAGTTTTTGAAGGTGAATCAAACAGCTTTGTGTAACATCTGCAATTTAAGAACACATAAGTAGGCATGTTTTTTTCTCCATTGCTGACAACGAAAAGCAAGTGTGCACAGTCAAACTATTCACACAATTCTGATGAAGTCAATAAATCACCTTATAGCACCAGCAGCTGCTTTATGGAAATAAGAATGAGCATGCAATCGGTCTTGAAACTTAAGCATTTCAACATATGTTCGCAAAGTCATTTTACGCAAACAATAAGAGTGGAAATCAAATTGATCTTCAGTTATATCAGCATAGTGCTTCTCAACAGCTAAAAAATTTTTTAAAGCTCGACCAATGTCACCCTGTCTAAGATAACTCTCACCAGACGCAAGTTCATACCTGAGCAATACAAAGAATGGCAGGTTACCAAAGTCTTGGCCACTAAATCGCAATGCAAAATCAACTACAATGAAATCCAAAACCTACCACATGCATTGCATGTCATGCAAGTTATTATGCTGATCACCGTCCTTGGTAAACAGTACTGCTGTTTTCTCAGCCAAAGTCACCTTCACATATGGAAACATATTTCAAATTGCCATAACATTCGAGAGTAAAATAAGGAAGGAGACATTGCAGATACATAACTGAAGTAAAATTTCATTATGTAATTTATTGCTTTAGACAATTTCATAGTGGAAGGAGAATTCAATTTTCTTTGTTTTCTTCATAGTATAACTATCACTGAATGCTAAAACAAAATAATGGCCAAGCTATAAGGATAAACTACAAAAACCTAATGGCTGACCGTACATTCCACTCCTAATACTACGTCTGAATGTATAGCTTAGTGGTTAACTGATATAAATACTCATTCATCGATTGCCATATAGCAGGCACCAATGAATCTAATATATATCCAAGAGATTGAAAATTCCAAAAACACAAAACTAGTAAGATACTAAAAGAATGAGTACTTTTCTAGACAATAATCATAGCCTGTTGCATGCTTTTGAGTGTGCTGTAATACCGAAACCCAAATGTATTACTCCCAGTTGCGCTACAAACAATATTTATGCCATTTCATTTGACACAATCTTGAATTCTTTCTTTCGTACTCAAATAAATTTCAAGTCAATTCCGATCCAACAATAACAATGGCAAGACAGTTCCAATAGAAAAGGCAAGACACCTGATCTGCCTGGAGCATCCGCTTGACACACTCACTATTTATGTATCGATCTGCAAGATCCATGGATCTAGCCTCATTGGCCATTGCAGAAGCAGCTGCAAGGTCACCGGCATGTTTCAAAATTCTACCCTGTATGAGGTAAGAAAATGATATTAGTAACACAAATATTGGGCAAAATAATGTAGCATATATCCCTAAGAATGCTAACAAGTATGCACTCCAGGTACAAAACAAATGAGTAAAGGATCAGCTAAATGAAAGCTAATTGACTATTAATTAACTCACCTAGTTACAATAATTTGCTCTCAAAATTGACCAAAACAACAATCCATGTTGATGGCATTATGCCTTGCTTAAGAACCAACAATGACAAATCCAAGAGAAGGTGATCATATTAAGCTCCAAAGAGCTCAAGATTCACCAAGACAACTATTGTTCCCCAACAGATGCAAAAATGAATGAAAATGATGCATCTAATGATGCATAAGAAAACTTAGAAAGAGATTCCACAGATCACTCTACTGATAAATCCAATTGTTCAAACTAAAATATAGATAATAGGATAACAAAGAAGTCACAACATACCTTCTTTGAATATAAATCGATAACAGTGGGTGTGTGTTCAATGGCCTCATCAATCTTGGCAAGAGCAAGATCATATTGACCACGTCTATCATAATGCTGCATTAATATGGGTCCTTCATTCAGTAAGGTGCAGTTACAAATAAAAAGGATTCATAAGATAAGAACTTTGTAAGAAAAATGCACAAGGGAAACCTGAGCAACCAAAAACAATGTCCACATGAATGTTGGAGGAGGCTCTTTTGATGAACTGCAGATACATAAAAAACCATATAACAGATTAATTTCATTAAACATCATCATGTTAGAGAGAGAAATATTAAAGAGCAATGACATCCCCTTCCAAGAGAGAGGAAAAAAATGTAAGTGGATTATCAAATGGAACAACACAGCATTTTCTAGCACAGAAATTTAAAAATTGTCATTTAAACACCTTCACTCCTTGTCTATTGTATTTACCTTCCAGGAAATCTTCCACTTGTTTTAAGGGAATCCTCAAATGCCAGTATCAATTTCTCTAACATATCAGCCTACAAGAGATCAACAAATAAGGAAATCTTCCAAAATTTATGCTGATAAACAAAAAGGTGTTCATCAGTGGTGGTATACAACCGGCTTACGCATCAACGAGGATCTTTATACTAGAAAAGTTGGGAAAACTGACCTTTCCGGGTTGATTATACAATGGGCTAAGGTCGGAGAATAATGAAGGAACTCCCTGTAGTCACAATATCAAACAATGAAACATTTAACAGGAATGTATTTACCAATGAAATAGTATCAAAATAAAAGAAGGAATGTAACCTTTGTTAATAAGGGTCTAATGTAGCTGTCCGCTACTGCTTCAAAATTTTCGCCTTGAAGAAAATCAAGTGGGATACGCTAACAAAACAGAATTTTAGGAATAGGTTCAGATAAGCTTATGCAAAGTTTTAAAAGAGATGCTCATAAATTAAAACAACAAAAAAAACCAGTATACAATGTGTTTCCTAGAAGGGGCATTTACATGCTCTGAGATAAGAAAAATTTACAAGTATTCAATATGGAAATAGGTTAAGATGGACCAACAGCCATAGAAGACTTTAAGCTACATATGCATGCGAAATTGTCAAAAGAAATACAAGCATGGAGATAATCACAAAGCCTTCTACACAAGTTTTAGTGTATGTATTTTATTTTTTCCTGCTTTTATGCAGAAGCAAATCAGAGTTTTAATTATCAGTTTTTCTGTAGAGGAGATTATGCCAATATTTTTCAACTATCAATCATGTCATGATGCTTCTTTACTAGTATTTTGCGAGTCTATACATAGAGGGTGTAATATTAATAATTCATCTTACTAGCCATCACCAGAGGTGACGTCAGGACGAGCATACAACATAAAACTTGCAACAATGTTTAAGCATGGCCAAAATTCATTTAGACATGAAAAGAATAATTTCATGATGTAAAATTAGTTCCACCAAATCCAGCATATCATAGATAGGGGCATGGTGGTTGTGATGACAATAACAATGGCAATGATGACAGCAATGGTGATCATATCAAGAAAGACCAGGGATACTTGTGAAGATGAGAAAAGAAACAAAAGAGAAAGACTGTTCGGGTTTTGACTAACTATTTCTCTCATTCCTCTATGTCAAACCATAATCCCAGAAAAGAAACCCATGATATATCCTCATGTAATTGCAATGCAATGCCTTCATATATAACAAAATCAAAATCAAAATGACATACTTTAACAGCAGAAGACCAAGTATATTCAGCTTGGACTGACTTGTATAACTCATGTAACTTATCAACTTCCTCAGGTGTATATTGGCCTTTGTCAGAGTGTAATCCTAGACATTTTTGCAGACCTTCATAGTATCTGAAATTTAAAAATCAAATTATTATAAGTATACAACTGCAGTAAAAAAATTAATGCCTAAGAGTAGTAACTATCAGAAAAAAGAGTAAATTAAATAAAAAAAACACTCAAACATTCAAACTATCAGCAAATCTGTTATGAGGATAAAGATGCACGGATGCCATTTTTGTTATTCTAACATCAATATAAAAAATAAATTGTTTGATTTCCAAGGTATATTTGTAATTCAGATTATTTAAATGCTGTAATCATGTGATTTCCTGGCAATGAACTAAAAAAACCTGCATGACAAATTTTTTTCATCTGTGTCCACCAAACAATATGACATGCAATACATATACAAAGTGATGAAATACATTGAACACGTAAAATCTAGAATAAGTGACCAAACAACCAAAGGCTGCTTACCGATAGTTATCAGGAATAATAGATAGCAAAGATCTATAAACTTTCTCGGCTTCTACAGAATGACCAAGCTTGGCTAATATTGAAGCTTGTTGCTCCTTGAAAGCCAACTTATCAACCTAAAAAGAAAAGAGAATAAATAAGTAAAGAAAACAGGCCATTCAATAAATAAAACAATTTATGCAACAAGCCTCTAACCACAAAACCTAAATGTTGGTTAAGGCACTCACTATTTTAGACTCTTTCTTCTGCAATTCTTCAAGTGCTCTCTCAAGTAATCCACATTCTTCTAACAAAGATACCTGAACATTAAAATTCATCAAGGGAGACTATAATCAGAACATAATGTACTACCAGGATAACCAAACTACCAACACCAAAGTACTGTTTTTCATATCATGTTTGGCAGATATTTTTGCCCTCTTGAAGCAATCACTTTAATCTTGAATTTGAAAAGTTTGTTACACATATGTAAGAAGCTGCCAATAAGTATGCAGATGGGAGGGCAAACTCTGCATCCAAGCATTACCTTGTACAGTAACATTTCTCCATGTTCACATCGTTCATTATCAGGAGGATAATCATCCTCCAAAGTCCCTTCATATGCTTCTAGGATCTCAACTGCTTTAACCCCGCTGTTGAATCAGGAAATTTATACCGATTAGCATGATAAATAAAAACACACAAAAAACTTGTTGAAGCTTGTTAAGCTCCACAAACGCAATACTAGCAATACAGATATAGATTCAAAAGCATTGTTCATTCTAACTGATGAACCATCTTCATACTTGGAATTTAAATGCTGAGAAACGGCAAAACCAATCCAGTTCATTCGATGATTTGGCTTGAGTGTCAGTAGTTGTTGCCTTGTTTCAACAAATCCAGTCAAGTCCCTCATTTGTGCCTGCAACCAAAAAAAAATAAAGACAGACTTAGATATTACAAACTGTAGCATTATGGTTTCACAGTTATACTACGGGAATCACAAGAAAAAACAATATTTATTCTGTGCAAAATGAATTGTATTCATAAAAAATTGAAGCTGCATTATTGCATCACATAATGTAGCCAGCTTTTTCCATCAACAAAGGTTGAAACTTAGACTCCTAGGCAACAAAAAATGGCAATATGCGACAGAATTCAAAAAAAATTCTTGACAAAATTCAAATAGACACAACTATGTCAAAATAAGATAAAATGTGAAATTTAATGTTAAAAAAAATATTATGCCGATTAAAGACAGAAGACTGTTTTTATTTTCTAACCTGTAAAAGAGAGAGATCTCGAAGGATTTCAATGTTGTCAGGATCAATCCTCAAGGCATTACGGTAGCATTTGATTGCTTCTCTATATTCTCTATCTGACCGGTAGAGGAGACCATAAACATGCCAGCACACATGACTTTTAAGATCATTCTGTGAACAATACAAACACCATTAAAAACTGTTGTCTCTTCACATGAGAATGAGCCTACTTAAAAAAGCATGCAAACCTTAAGTCCACGTCGCACAAGTTCATAAGCTTCTGTTTTCCGATCCAGGCAGTTCAATGTCAATCCCTTCATTGACAAAGTTTCTACATGCAAGAATCAAAGAAGTGTAATTAAGTCAGATATGACAATCCTCTCCCCATATCATCTCCAAAGTAACAGGAGAATTTGGATGGTAGAAGTTTTATTTGAATTGAGCATGTATAAATTTACAAATGACACAATTAGACATAAATTGAAAGATTATTCCCTTTTTGTTCTGGTATGATGGTCACACATGAAATTTTTTGCAACAAATATGTCCTTAGTTCAGCAGACATTTAAGATTTTTTTTTTCATTAATTGGCAGTTTCCATTATTCCGCTCATAAAAAATCCGGAACGATTAAGACTTTCATGATTTGACCATGGACAGAGTGTACTATCATGTTGAATTGCGCAATAGGATCCATGTCCTAGACACCAGCCCCGGCTAAGATGGAAAGAGAAGAAGAAGAAGAAGAAGAAGAAGAAGAAGAAGAAGAAGAAGAAGAAGAAGAATAAGACAAAGTACCAAACAATTTCTCAACGATTTATACAGAACCAATCTAGTCTCACCAAAGAAGCAATGAAGAGAGCCAATCGACTACACTTTGAGGAAAACTATTCCAAGCCACAACATATTATCTGAAGTTTCATCTAATATCTTTCCTTCTCACAAATTGTTATCCAAATGTTAATTTGTAAATAGAACAAGTCCAACAGCTCCTAGAACTGGATGCAATATTAATCAAGCAGGCAGAGTACAGACTTGGCTTTTAGTTAACCACTAAATGCAATATACAGATTCTGAAATTTAGTAGAGTATTGAACAGATTCAACCATACCTCCATGCTCTGAAAACTTCTTTAATATAGTATCTGCAGCCTTTAAACCTTTCTTATACTGTTTAGTTTCATATGATTTCTGCAACAGAAATAGCAAACAAAGACATCAGACAACACAAATTTATTGACAATCATAATAGGCACCTCACCTCAACTAAAATAGGCTAGAATTGGAAGCATTGATACTGTATCACTAATCCTTCACAGACAATACATATGAACAAACCGTAGCTTAGTCCTTTTGACCCACTTACACAGAACACAACAATTCATAAATGGATATTTCTTAGCTAAAATTAAGAATGATGAACTTTCAATAACTAACTACAATAAGATATTCTTAATTCGCCGCCTAACTATTACAAAATGGGGTGATTTCTTCAATTGTCATTAAAATTAAAAAAACAAAAAAAAAACAAAAGAATGACTAAAAAGCAATATGAGGAACGTTGAGGAATTTGATTTCTCAATATTAAGATACAAAGTAAGTGTAGGTGACACAAATAACACACCACTGACAAAGTTTTGATAAGAAGAGCTGGTATACTAAAAGATGATCAGCCTATTATCCACTCTCATAAAAGAGTATCAGCAGCATTCTCCAACTAATGCTTTAAGTTAACAAAAACAGCCCAAAATAGCCATACCAAGATGCCAATTCAACATCCAAATTCACAAATCAATCAGCAATAATCCATGAAGCGTCCCCACCAACCACCACATAAAATTGAACCTTTACGACTTCCAACAGCCCTGATCACGAAAATATCCACAAAGCATACCCCCACCAATCCAAAACAAAATCCACAAACCCTCGTTCCCCAATTGGCCATCCACCTGCACGAGCAACAGGAGCAACCACCACCCAACTCCAATCAGCCACAACCAAACAAAAAACAGTGAATCGGGCACCCATAAAGCTCAATCTTTCCAG
Source organism: Piper longum (assembly GCA_032619315.1). Classification (NCBI taxonomy): domain Eukaryota; kingdom Viridiplantae; phylum Streptophyta; class Magnoliopsida; order Piperales; family Piperaceae; genus Piper; species Piper longum. The sequence goes on from JAVDBV010047723.1 coordinate 15,498, forward strand.
CACAATTCCACGCCAAAACACCAAAATTGCTTGGATTGAAGATCCGATTCCCAGCAAATCAAACAAAAACATTTTTTTTAAAAAAAAGAAAAAGAAAAAGATCGGAGCTTACCACAATGAGCTTGAAGAGGTTGGCCTCCTTGGGAGGAAGCGAGGAGCCCATCGCGGCGGTGGCGGCGATAGCGAGACGGAGGTGGGCGGCGAGGGTCGGAGGTCAATCGGGAGAGGAGGGGAGTCTTTTGCAGTCTTTACTGGTTTTGCTGCTGCAAGCACACAACCCTACCTCTCCCCTGCTCACAAGTACAAAGGCCAAAATGGGAACAATATTAACTATTCTTTTATATATATATATATATTCCCTTTTATTTATTTATTCATTAAAAAATATTATTATCAATATATATATATTATTATTATTATCTAAGAGAGCAAAAAAAAATTTAGTCCCTTGATCTGAACTTTATTTAAAAAAAAAAAAAACTTTCGTACAAAGGCACCGACAGCAGTTGCGTAGCCGTGGTCGCATCAGCCAAATCTTGCAAGCAGCCCATTGGCTAAATACGGTCACAAGGCTGCCAGACATAGGTGGTTAGTTGTGGCCAAAAGCTAGTCGCCGACAAAGGAGGGGGTAAAAGGGTGTTTTGTTTTATTTTTTTTATTAAATCTACGTCGTTCTTGTGATCGGATGACCTAAATTAGAGTTGGGGGTAAAAAACCCTGTCTAACCGTAAATAATATAATCTCATATACATACATATATATATATATATATATATATATATATATTGTGTAGGTAATAGCTCTAATAAATCGAATGTTTTTAAAGTTTAAGAGTTCGATACACATGCGCCCTTTTTCATGAGGGCTATATTTCATGTATAAAACAACATTCAATCATTTGATGTTCAACCTACACCACCTCACTTCGAGGATGAAATAACTTTGGCTATTGGGCAACTACTTGAGATTAATCTCGATACAATAGGTGATCACCAATGTCCAACTTTTCTTGATACTGGTCATGAAAGTTTTGAGTGGAGCTAATTGATTTATTTACTTCGATCATATAAAGAGTATTTTGCATGGTCGTATGATGAAATGTCTGGGTTATCACCAAATGTTGCATTACACCACTAAGTAATTAAATCGAGTTTCTCCCTTGTTAAACAAGCCAAAAGAAAGTTCAACCCTGCTATGGAAACACTTATCTAAGTAGAAATCTTGAAATTGAAAGAAGCTAAATACATTCATGAGGTGCAATATCTAGATTGAATAGCCAACATAGTACGGATTAAAAAGAAAAATGGTCAACTACGAATTTGCGTGGATTTTAGAGATTTGAATAAAACATGTCCAAAGGATGCTTTTCCACTTTCATTGCCCAATTTGTTGCTAGACAATGTGATAGGGTATCAAATATTCTCCTTCATGGATGGTTTAGCAGATATAATTAGATTTGCATAGACCTAAAGGATGAAGAAAATACGATATTTTATACGCCAATAGGTACTTATTGTTACATAATAGCATCTTTCAGTCTTAAAAATGTTAATGTTACTTATTAAAGGGTGATGCAATATATTTTCATAGATTTACTATATGAAGACATGGAAGATTATGTAGATGATATAATAGTCAAATCTAAAAGTCGTATGGATCCTCGTGCAACTTTGCAATGTGTCTTCTAGCAAGGTCATGAAAATAATTTGAAATTAAATCCATTGAAATGTGTTTTTGGTGTATCCTCAGGATAATTTCTCGGATTTTTGGTTCACTCACATGGCATCCAAATTGCACGTCATCACTAAAATGACTCCACCTACCTCACTAAGACAACTTCAAAGTTTCTTAGGGAAGTTGAATTACATACGCCGGTTCCTTCTAAACTTGTTGGCAAAAATTCTCCTACTAACTCAAATTTTGAGAAAAGGTGAACGGGTTGTGTGGCCTGAGGATTATCAAAGGCCTTTTGCTAATATCAAAGAAGAGGTTTTGCAACCCGAGGCTCTCCTTGCACCCATCCCTGGGCACCCTTTAATTCTCTACATCTCTCATACATATTCAACAATTGTCGCTGTCCTTTCTCAAGCTAACGAGTTGGGTAGATAGAGACATGTTTACTATTTAAGTCGAGTAATGAAAATGACAGATAAATTACTCGGTGCTAGAGAAGGATTATTTGGATTTAGTTTTTGCTACTCAGAAATTTCATCATTATTTTCTGACTCACGAAGTTTATCTTCATGTGCATGACAATCCAATGTGACACTTACTTCAATAGCCTACTATGTTAGATGTGTTTCCCGTTGTTTAGTGAAACTTACGGAATTTGATATTAAATGCTTCACTCAAAAAGCTATAAAAGGTCAAGCCTTAGCTGAGCTTTTGGCTAGCCATCCTACTCTTCCAACGGATACAATGGATGATCCAAATATAAATATTACAAATACTGCTCCTAATCATTGGATGCTTTACTTTGATAGTGTTACTATTGGCCTTCATGGTGACACTAGTCCTCGTCGAGGTGTCGGTATAGTTCTTATACAACTTGATGAACAACTTCATCTACATACATATAGCCTTACCTTTCATTGCACCATTAATTATGCTAAGTATGAAGCCCTTGTGCTTAGTTTAATTATTACCCAGGACCTTAAAGTAAAAAGGTTGTTAGCTTGTAGTGATTCTTTGTTGGTCATTCAACAAACTATTAGCGAGTTGAGTATTAAAGAAGTCAACCTAGTTAGTCTCAAGACTTGTGTCATAAACTTATTAAAGAATTTTGATGAAGTCAAGTTTAGGCATATCCCTTGATCTTCAAATTGCATAACTAATGCCCAATGTTCAGTCGAAACTTGAAGAAGTTGACCTAAATAATAAACCTTTGATATGGTTTGCTTGCCAAGATGTACCGGTTCGATTGGTGCTACCTTCAACTGCACCAGAACCAACATTTATGGCAGAAACTTATAATGAATGGTATGGCAAGCTCATTGACTTTATTACTCATAGTCGTGTGTTTGCTGACTAAAATAAAGCCCGTGAGGTACGTCAAATGGCTGCTCGATACCACTTTGATGATGGTATTCTCTTATGTAGGGGGCTTGATGACATTCTTCTTCGGTGTTTGACTCAAATTAAGAGTTTGCATGCTATGAAATAAACCCATGAAGGGTCGTGTGGTGAACACCAAGGAGGCCAATGTTTGCATCAACTTCTTTTGCAAGCTGGCTACTATTGGTCTTCTATACTTAAAGATTGTATTATTTTTGGTTAGTCATGTAAAACTTGCCACCTCCATGCTCCATTAAAATATTTGCCACCAGAGCCACTACATCCTTTTGCTGCTTATTGTCCATTTTAAATGTAAGGGCTCGATTTTATTGCTCATTGACCCATCTTCATCTAAAGACCATAAATTCATTCTTACTATTAGAATATTTTACAAAATGGGCAAAGGCTATCTCCATTCATCGACAAACAAGTGATTGTGTGGCTCAATTTATTAAGGAACACATCATTTGACATTTTGGTGTGCCCCAAAAAATCAACTCTCATAATGGCACTCCATTTTTGGGATGGCAAACAATGGAGCTAATTGAAAAATAAAAAATTCAAAGGGCAGAATCATCGTACCCTTAGAATAAAGTTGAAATAAAATTTTGAATCAAATATTAAGAAAAACTATTGCAAAACATCAACGAGATTGGCATGAATGAGCACCTCTCTAAGGCACTATGGTCCTATCTGAGAAATGTGAGGCTTAGCACAGGTGTTACCTCCTTTATGCTTGTCTATGGTGTTGAAGCCATATTACTAGTTAAAGTTGAGCTTCCTAGCGCACATCTTGTTGCAACTGCCCAACTTGATCCTATGTATACTGATTATGCAATTAAGTGCATAACAGTGTAGAATGTCTTGATGAGTACCGACATGATACAAGCGTTATCACGAAAAGATGGCGCGCTATTAAAATAAGCATGCATCTCCTCAATCATTTGTGCCCGAAATATTGGTTCTTTTTAATACGCATGAAGTATTGGGTGATCTCCCTTGACCTAAATTTTCCCCGTCATAGGAAGGCCCTTTTGTAATCCATGAAAATGTTGGGAATGGTTGTTATGATCTTAAAACGGCTGATGGTGACGATATTTTTTGAGTCAACACCAAGTTTTTGAAGCTCTGGCATGATCTAGTTGTAGGGGTCATCCCCTTGCATGTTGCGCTTTGTTAAACATAGTAAAAAAAAAGGAACAAGTTTGCATTATTGTCAAGTGATCTTTCAATTAAATTAGAGGTTTTTACCTAATAATAGTTGTTATTTTCAACCACACATCCTCGACTTTTTTCCATTAACCTTGATCATTATCTTTTTGGTTATCTTTCAAAAATTTGATTGAACTTTTTGTCATTACTTTTTCATTTTACACGCTTGATTCACAATTAGCGCGCATAAAATATGCGGGCTAATATACAACCACAGTTCAAGCATAAAAAATGGTGTCAAGGCAAAATAAAATCAATTGAATCGAATAAATCTTTGATTGGTGATTTATAAAGAAATGACCCATGATAGTTATTTTGAATATTGTGGAGATTTAGTGATATAACTCATACTAGTCAAACTTAAAAGAATGAAATCTTGAATGAGAAAATTTAGAAATATGGGTGGACGTTGGAGCAATCTTGGATAAGTCCACTTATTTACAGATTTATCATTGGACACAACTAACTTCCAATTATCGACAGATTTGCCATTATACACAACCAACTTTATTTATTTGAGTTTATTTGATAAAATTTAGATAAAATCAAAATAAAATATCAAATATAGCCGAAATCTCCCTAAAAGTCGGATTTGCACATAGAGATGTCAAGCATAAAAGAATATTCTTGGACATTCTTCGTAAATAATCACACTACATATTCTCTACAAATAGAACCTCTCATTCTCATTTCACTCATAGACCGAGGTTCTCTAAGAGGTCACGCAAAAAATTAGTAGACTTTGGGAGAAAACTCAAATAAAGTGTGTCCACTGAATCATCGGTGTATTTTTTAGACAAGTTAAGCCAAGAGGCTAGCTTAGTCTGGTTGAGTCCATGTGCTTGCCCGGCTTGGTTCAACCCCCTTGCTAGCCTAATCTGGTTGAGTCCATGTGCTCGCACGGCTCGGTCCAGCCCCTTGGCTAACCCAGTTTGGTTGAGTCCATGTGCTCACTTCTCTCGGTTCAACCCCCTTGCTAGCCTTGTCTGGTTGAGTCCATGTGCTCGCCTGGCTCGGTTCAATCTTTTTGCTAGCCCAGTCTGGTTGAGTCCATGCTCTTGCCTAGCTCAATTTAGTCCCCTTGCTAGCTTAGTCTCGTTGAGTCCATGCACTCGCCCGGTTCGGTTCAGCCCACTTGCTAATCTGGTTGAGTCCATGTACTCGCCTAACTCGGTTCAGCTAGCTCGTTCATTTGGCCCAGTCGAGTCATCGACTTGCTCACATTGTTGAGTTGAATTGCTGATTCAAGGCTGCCAACTTGGTTAGTTAATTAGCTTTGACTTGACTGGCCCAATTTGATCAAGCAGTTCTTTTGTGCTTACTTGAACATTGGTCAAGTTTATTTTATTGAAGAAAGTATTTAAACCGAGTTAGTACGCACAACGTGTATCGTATGTGATAAATGCTGTACTTGTCAAATTGTAACTATTGTCAAGTGACATTTTTGAAGCTTAAAACTTCATACTAAAATGGAGTGAGGGAAGGATCTATGTAATTAAGGGTTCTTATAAAACCCGGACTCGAGTCAAAGTTTACATTAATGAACCAATCCATTCGAGTCGAGTTAGTTTTATGAACCATGTGTTGAGTCGAGGCCAGTCGTGAATTATGAGCGATAAGGGTCAAGTGTATATGAGTATATGATAATAATATCAGAAAAATGATGAAAAATGAGTTATCAAAGTATATGACAGTATGCAGTTATCTTTTTTGTCTTTGATCATATAATTTTTTTTAGCCCGAATAACGCCTTAGGACGTGTTATAAGGAAATTTGGGTGGGTTATTAGTCATAGAACATGTCATTATGATGTTATGGTGTGTTGTATTTTATGAGATTTTTTTCCTATTTTTTTGGATTTTTTTAGTATTTATCACGAGTTAGTTATTATTTTTCACTTGAGTCGGAGTCAAGTCAAGTTTTATTCATGAAATTGCCACCGAACTTCACCCCAACGCTTTCTCCCCCAAACCCCAATCGCTGACGAGGCCTCCCCGATTCATGTCATCGACAACCCCTTCGGTCGTCGCACTCCCGCCGATCGACGCCGCCTAGCCCCATCGTGTCATCACTGTGCTACCCCTAGCCATCCTAGCAGCCGCCCGATTTCCACGATGCACGAGAGTAGCACCCTAGCACCATCGTCATGTTGCCGCTCAGCCACCGTCGTGCTGCTGACACCACCCCCTTTGACCCTCAACTATTTCCCCCATACCTAGCGCTGCCATCGAGGCTGGCTGAGGGCCAATCAGACAACCGACCGACCTTGGCCAACTCATCGCCAGCATCGGCTATCATCACTGCAGTTGCCGTCCTTACCGCCACCACCATTGGGTCGAGCTCGCCAAGCTGATGCCGACCCATAGTCCTGACTGCCTCCCCGAAAAGTAGTCAAAAAATCACCAAAAGTCATTGGAAAATTGCCAGAAATTGCCAAAAAAACAATCGTAAACCGCTGGAAAACCGCTGTAAACTACCGAAAAACTGGATTCTCTGAAATTCACCGGATCTTCTACCGAATTCATCCAGCAAATGCCGATAGAACTTCTAACGCCGCTGGGTGCTAAATTCGAGTTTTGAGCCATGCGACGAAACCCCCGACGACATGAGGTATAATTAACTCCAATTTAATTTCTTAAATGTGATAATTATTAGCACAACATGATAGGATTGATGAATTGATGTATTAGCTATTTTATTGCAAATAAAAATATGAATTGTTTGGTTCAAGTGTATTAAAATGAATGTTAAGGAATTAATTAGGTAAACTAAGTAATTATTGTAATCTAATGCAACGTAGTGTAGAAATCTTATATAGATTAATGTATGATTCATGTGAGTGTGTTTTGATGTGTGTGTGCTATAAGATGCGTGAATACATCATAAGTGGGCATTAGCTTTTAGTTGACGTGTAGGTTTAGGGTAGGAGATCGCCGCCTAGGCGTGTGGACACGATTGGAGCTTCTATCATGTTCGTTTAGTACTCGCTTCTAATTTGACTTTTATACTTTATCGTATTTTGTTTTAAAAGGGAAGCATACATGTCAAGTAGTAAATTTATTGTATCCCACTCTACACTGGTCATCCCTTGAGTTTGTTTTCAAAACTTAAATCTAGCTCACAATGCCTTCGGGTCTATTATATTGAAATCCTTACCCATGCTTATGTATATGTAGTTTTTTATGTTTTCAATGAGATGTGAGATGAGGGAAAATCGATGAGCGCATCTTTAGATAGGACGTGTGTTCATCAAAGCGGGCTCTGGAATTGGTAAGTGTCTATTTTATTCTCGAGAGATCCTAATAACTTCACCTTTGAATTCCTTAAACCCGGAGAAATGTGAAGGTTTACAGGCACTGCTATGCAATACACGTTTAGACTTGTGATTTCAAAATGTACTAAAGACGCATGCCTGAGAATACTCGGCCTCTGCATTCAGGGACAGAAGTGATAAGAAGGATGTAGAGGGCTGAAAGGAAAGAGAATAATTTTTATGTGTAAGTGATAGTTTAAAGTGGTCAATAAATAAGAATGAGATAGAAAGGGGCGTTGTCGCGCGAGGTCAACGACTCCTAGTTATTACCCTTATAAGAGTTCTATGAGGAAGAGTAATGATGTTTTTATTCAATAGGAAGATCAGCTCTCACGTGTCAGTTTATTATTAGTTATTTCTAGACTAGTTTTGGAATTTTTTTATTATTTATGTAGGTGAGAGCTGTGTGGAATAAGGTTTGTCAGGACTGCAGAGGAACAACACTGAAATTGCGCACACATGTACTTGTCGAGTGTAATTGGTGACGATGATGAGTATTGAATTATTTTAAATGATGAACTTTGGATGCTATCTTGTGAAATGATATAAATGATTTACATGTGAATAAAAATTGAGAATAAAAATGAACAAGTTTAGCGATGGAGTTTAAACTCGGCTCAGATGATGAGGAAAGTAACGATAACTAAAATATGAAGGAAATGTTGTATTTGGACTGTGTTTTTTATTTTTATTGTTATAAATATATACTGTTTGTTGTTGATAAGGTGGTCCTTATTGTTGACAAGGAAATATATACTGTGCATTTTGTTTAAAAAAAACTATTTTCTTTAAACTTTTTGTTTATTTGGTTTTTTTATGTTTGATTGCATCTGTAGGACAACGTTAGAACCCACACATCTCATTTTTGTTTTGCATGTTGCATCATTATCTTGAGACGCTAAGGGAAAATCCAGGTAAGCTTAACCAAATTAATTAGATTAGTGAACGGTACGGTCGCTAGTAACATTTTCAAGTTGGTTCACCGATGAACCAAAACTAAGAGTTACAGTTGCTTTTACTTTTGTATCTCAAAGCAGTTATCAATGAAAAATTGAATTTGTGCCATTTTTCTGTACAAATTTCATACTTAATTGTTAATTTGATTGCAATATATTTTGGTGATAAATGAGCCTTAGTGTAACCCCGAACTCTAGTATTTGCATCGCATAAGCCTTCAATGAGCGAGGCGGCAACCCATTTTTATTTTCCGAGTTTGAACAAAAGGACATACGCGTGCTATAATTTTGTGTAAACAAATATTGCTTCTTCTACTTTTAAGAGTCACGTGAAAAACTTTTATATAAAATAATTAATTATCACCACTCTTGAAATTTAAAATGCACTAATTGAGAAAAAAAAGGAAGTTTGGAAGTCTATGTAGCACTAATATTTACTTAATCAGCCTCACACCATAATAAAATGCACGTAATCATGGTTAATATATGCACTTAATAAGAAAAATTAAATTTTAAACTCCTAATTCAGTATGGTTTGTTTGGTTGACATGAATTTAATATAAATGACATGAAAATATTCAATAGCTAGTCAACTAGTTATATTTAATATGTTTTTTTAATAAAAATATTAAGTCAATTGCTTTGTATATAAATTAAGTATAATTACATATAAGAAAATACAAAATAATCATGATTACCTTACATGGCCTACCCATGTCCCTTGTGAATAAAAATAATTTCCCCCTTTTTTCTTATCTTATAAATAAGAAAAAGAAGATTTTTTCTTTTTTGCTCGTTGGAGAGCATATGGGTGAGAACATGTAAAGTTAATATGATTATTTTGAATACAAAGACATTGTAAATTATTCACTGTCCTCTACAAATGTTTTCCTCCAATTCTTACATGCTTTGTCTTATCAATTCATATTCCATCTCGATAGATGAACCACCAAATCAAATAGCAAATAAAACCCCATCCAATGTCCACAAATTAAAAACTCTTATATCTCCGCTACATACACAATCAAAACAGTATCCATCACACATATTCCCACCAATTCCACCCTTTTCCATCTCTCATCAGTCCATATTACATCTCACATCTTAATCTCTGCATCACATGCATCGAAGCATTAGACAGACTAACAAACCCACCATTCCCTTCCACATACAAAATCACAAAAATCAATTCAGTAATCCGATGTCTAGAAACAAAATACTAACAAATGCTTCATTTCCTCACCCGACAAACAATCCAAAGAGCATTCATCTCACAAATTTCCTCCAACTCCAATATATTCCATCTCTTTATCAGGCAACATCACATTTCAATCTCCACCCTCCCCCATTTCCCCTCCACATGTATGAGCACAAAAATTGATTTAGTAATTTGATGCCTACAAAAGGAATATTAACAAATGTCTCATTTCTCCGTCACATAACAATCCAAACAGCATCCATTCCCCTTCTATATTACATCTCAATCACTGAACAACCATACTAGACAGCCAATCAACCACCCTCAAAACATAACATGCATCTTCATACACAATCAAAACAGTATCTATCACACAAATTGTAAGATCACCTAAAAATATGAATCTCACATTAAAGACGTGTAAGATCCAGTAATTAAATTGAGGTGTGTTTATAGATCTTTTAACTTGGGTTAACCATTTTGAATTTGAAGAGATGACTTATGCCCATTAATTTATAGTTGAACCATATCTAATTCCACCTTATTCCATCTCTTATCAGTCCATATTACATGTTAATCTATGCACTGTCAGAATAGACAGACTAATAAATTCCCCACTTCCCCTCAGTATTCACAATCTCAAAAATTGATTCATTAATCCCACATTTAAGACAAAATACTAACACTTTTTTTCTCTATCCCATAAAAAATCCAAGCAAAATAGCATTTATCACGAGAAAATAACTTAGGTTCGTTAATTTGTACATGACCAGGTTCAAGTCCACCTTATTCCATCTCTTATCAGTCCATATTAAATATTAATCTCTACAACATATTAATCTCTACACTGCCATATCAAACACAAATAAACCCCCCCACTTCCCTTCCGTATTCACAATCACAAAAATTGATTCACTAATCCCACATCTAAGACAAAATACTAACGCCTCTTTTCTCTATCACATAAAATATCCAAACAAAATAGCATTTATCATAAGAAATAACTTAGGCCCATTAATTTATATCTGAACCAAGTCCAATTCCACCTTATTCTATCTCTTATCAGCACATATTACATATTAATCTCTACACTGCTATATCAGACACTAATAAATCCCCCGCTTCCCCTCCATATTCACAATCACAAAAATTGATTCAGGAATCCCATGTCTTAGACAAAATACTAACGCCTCTTTTCTCTATCCCACAAAATATCTAGATAAAATAGCATTTATCATAATAAATAATTTAGGCCTATTAATTTGTACGTAAACCCAGTCCTATTCCACCTTATTCCATCTCTTATCAATCCATATTACATATTAATCTCTATGCTGCCATATAAGACACTAATAAACCCCCCACTTCCCCTCCGTATTCACAATCACAAAAATTGATTAGGTAATCCCACGTTTAAGACAAAATACTAACGCTTCTTTTCTCTATCCCATAAAATATCCAAACAAAATAGCATTTATCATAAGAAATAACTTAAGCCCATTAAATTATACTTGAACTAGGACTAATTCCACCTTAATCCATCTCTTATCAGTCCATACAATGTATTAATCTGTGCACTGTCATATCAGACAAACTAATAAATCCCCTACTTCCTCCATATTTACAATCACAAAAATTGATTAAGTAATCTCACGTCTAAGACAAAATACTAATGCCTCTTTTCTCTATCTCATAAAAAATCTAAACAAAATAACATTTATCATAAAAAATAACTTAGACCCCTAAATTTGTACTTGAACCAGGTCCAATTCCACCTATTCCATCACTTATGAGTCCATATTACGTATTAATCTCTGCACTACCATATCAGATAGATTAATAAATCCCCAACTTCCCCTCAGTTTTCTCAATCATAAAATTTGATATAGTAATCCCACTTATAAGATAAGATACTATCGCTTCTTTTCTCTATCCCATAAAAATCCAAACAAAACAGCATTTATCACACAAAGTTCCTCCAACTCCACCTATTCCGTCTCTTATCGATCCATATCACATCTCAATCTTGGCCCCACCGTTTCACAAAGAATAACAAATCGCCCATTTCCCCTTCACATACACGATCACAAAAACAGATTTAGTAATTCTACGTCTACAAACAAAATACCAACAAATGTGTCAATTTCTCCATCCCATAAACAATCCAAGCATCATCCATCACAAAGTTCCTCCAATTACAACCTGTTTCGTCTCTAATCACTCCATGTCCCCCTCAATTCTTGCACCATCAAACAGACTAACACATTCCCCATTCCCCTCCACACACAATAAAACCACATCCATCACACAAAAAAACCGACCCCGAAATCCACAACGATCATGCCAGCATCAAATCAACCAAGAGAACAAAAATCAAAACAGCAGAAGATCGCTGAGATAGCAAACCGAGGTTCATGGTGTCGACGGTGATGGCGGCGATGCCGTTGGGGAACACGGCGCCCTTCACGAACTCCTCCATCTCTCCGGCGTCGGATGGCGACAGAGGGTTTGGGGGAGGAGTGGTTGGAGTGGAGTGGCACTGGGGCAAAGCCGACGCCGGCGGAATCAGGGGCTGAGGTCTTTCATATTGGGGGTGTTTCAGTAATTTCGTAGATGGTGGGTAGAATTCCGCAACTGCAATAACTGCCATCGACATTATGAAATAAAAATATAATTAAAAATTTAGAGTTTATAAATTTCTTAATCATAATTAAATAAATCAACCCATCTCGCAAGCCTTATCATATCTAAAGTTTCTCCATTTTAATTATCAGATGTCTTAATATTAGCAACAATTAAATCTAGCCGTTAATCTAGATCATATGGCTGATTTTTTTGACTTTGAGAAAATTGGCCTCATCATCTAACCCTTCTTCTAATCTACGGCCTTGTATTAAATATAGTATTCTTGCGTGCTGATACTAATTATTCTCTTTAATTATTAGACTTGCAAGTACCTGGCTCGGAATAATAGGTTGAAATTTTTCTCGACTTTTTTGTACCAAATGAGTCAATTGAATTCAAAGTGGAAAAAAAGTGAAGACAACTTTTAATCTAATAGATTTGATTACACTAGTTAAGTGAGAGTGTAGTGATTATTCTCTTATTACATATATTTTTAGAGTGAATTTACAATAGACCTAATTAGATAGTAATATTATTAAAATAAAAATTTTATTAAGTTTATTGATTTGGGTACGTGTTCTTATAGTAAAGTAGGTGATTACCCGCATATTGTGTCGGTTAATGTTTTTGAAAGGCTGTATCCTTATGGTTAAAATTTTTTTATTTTAATTTTTTTATGGTTAAACTTTTCAAATTATCTGATTATAGTATTTCTCGCATTACCATTTGTATGCTAAGAAATAAATAATTAATAATAATCGTCTGGTTTTTTAAAGATTGACTTGGTCCCAAAATTAACCTTTTTATTATTATTTGAAATGAAGCATAATCGAGTCCCGGTTAAAGCTTGCCTCGAGGGGTGTAAATGAGCTAAGCCTGTTCGTGAGTTTTTTGTGTTTGGCTCGGCTCGGCTTGGTTCGCGCTCGTTAATTTTGTGGTCGAAAAAATACTCGGCTCGAAATAGATAAGTTTGTTGAATAACGAACAAAGCTTGAACAAATGAGTGTTTGACTCGGTTCGGCTCGAAACTCGAACTCGATGTATTCAAAGTTGAAAAAAATGTTCGGCTCAGCTCGACTCATAAATATTATTAAGGTCACATTAAACTTATATATTATTCAAAAAAAAATTTGATCCTATATAAGTCGAGCACATAAACATTCGCTAGGCTCAAACTGAACTTGAGTTCGGCTCGAACCAAGCCCAAATACCATAAATTTTGTACAAACTTAGCTCAGCTCGTTTATATTATAACTCGGCTCGTCTCGTTTTATATCAAGCCAAACTCAAGCATACTCACAACTCATTTACACCCCTACTTGCCTCTAGTTCACCAAAAAAATTGTATGGGTCATCCAGGTTAAAATTTTGGCGACACCGATCAACAATGGGGACGTTTGGCGTCACCAAGTGCTGCTCAATCGTTGAAGGTATTAATATCTAATAGAAACAAATAGTGAGGTTTTAGTGTAGCCTTATACTTTAGTTTACCATCCTATCCAATTTATGTTGCAAAGTAGATACTCTATAGTGGTAGTTCTATTGTTCATCAATCACATTGTCATTGTTAACGTAGAACATTAATCTCTAGCTCTAATTAGGTGGCTAGTGAAACTATGAATCTAATTCACATTGTTAAAGTAAATTAATACTATTAATAGTATTTTAATGTTAATCTATTATAAATAAAATTATACTTGTTAGTGATTTTAAATTGTAAATCTAACCTAAGTCTGTTCTATATTTTATATTTTAGGCCCACACCCTATAAATCAGATTTTGATAAGTGGAAGATACATAATCTGATTAATCAACTTGCAGTGTTTTTTGGGTTATATTATAAATTGTACAAAAATTGCATGAATACAATTATCACTTACAAAATTAATCTCACCAGCCCATTAATGTAAATTTACGCCCAAATTTATGGGCGGAAATGAGATTCCCAATTTAACTAACCCCCCAAGGCTTTATTTTAAAGCCTAACACGACAATCACAGAGCATTTATACGAAATAAATATCATTTCTCATCAAATGCAGATAGAAATGTAACTAAAGAGCTAGGAGATATTTTACCTCTTCACCATCATTCTTCAAATATCATTACTCCAATTATTCGTACATTTCTTTTCATCTGTCATACATCATCGACTCATCCTAGCATTTTCCAGCCTTCTGACATATCTGAAAGTATGCACATTCAACAGAACGACAGGTTTTATGTGGTATACAACTACAACTTTCTTCTTATTTCCACTGGCATTGCTACCCAGTAAATACTGTTCCCAGATATTTCAGGACTTGGTACTGTTGGCAGTAGTTTGTCCTCTTCAGGCTATCTGGAGCTCGGCACCAGATTGATTGATGTGGGAATACTCTTACTATTTTATCTTCATGCACAGAGCAAAAACTTTGGCGAGTTTTGTGTACATATGATTCTTCAAATATTTCTTTTGAACCTTGCTCCTCCCTCTCTTTCCCATCTGCTCCCTAACAGATGGGTTTTGGAGAAAATAGTGAATATTTTGAGCAAGGATCTGAATTCCATGGCGCCCTACCGGATGGAGAAGCCCAGTTACATTGTGCTCAATGATCTCTTTAGTTCCTCCTGCATCAGTTCCGAGAACCTGTGCAATGGGAAAGTTTGCAGTGATGTTAATTAATAACTGGCATCACTAAATAAGATAATATTTAGGACAGCTGCTATATTGCAACTGTCCAAGTCTATTCATAAGCACTTCTAACAAGAGCTAGTGAAATGAGTTAATATCCTAAGGTGAGAAAGAATCAAGAACTGACAGAAAATTCCAGAAGGTATATTATTTCATTAAGTCAAGGTATCTAATGAGTTAGATAAAAGAAATTTTAATGTTTCAGGTGGAACTAATGCAGGGCATCCAGTAGTGTAGTATTTATTATTTAAGAATTTTATCTATTTTATTATTTTAAAGATTTTTTTTGTAATTTTCGTATTTTATTTTTAGGGTATTTTAGGAATATTTTTATTAGGGTTCTATGTAGATGCCTATATATAAAAGGCTTCTATTATTGTACTGGGAAGACTTTGACGATGAATTGAATTGATCTGGCTATGTGCCTCTATTTAGGTTTTACTTCAATTTTGATTTTTATTTTTAAGAGTAGTAGTAATTTAGATCATCCCCTTCTCCTTTTCTACATCAGGAACCCTCGAAACATTTTTAAGCCACTCTAAGCAAGAAGCAAATCACAATGAAGGCATATACAAATTTTATGTACAAACCGGAAGACCAAATGCCATGGCTTCAATGGTTACCCGTCCAAACGTTTCACCAGGTCCCTGAAATTTAAACAGCCAAGCTTACACATATGAAAAAGTAAATAAATCGAGGCCACACAAAAGAAGTCAACATCTACTCCTTATCCTAGCTAGCCGGTGTTGAGATACACATTATGTATCCTCTACAGAATTTTTTTGTTCTTAAATGGAATTCATATCACAACAATGAATAAGCTATTGTTCCAAAAACTCATGCTGTGCCCATCAAGATATGAAAAATAGGCCATAAATGAAGGGAAAATTAGGATTTACCTGAGAATTTGTTACATAAACATCAGCTGCAGCATATAGTGAAGCTACACGAGGGGTGACTGGTGACCACAACACAGATTTTGAAATGCTTGGATGTTGAGATAGAAACCTTATCATATCCTTGAAATAAGGCACTTCATTGCTGACAGAACCATGGGAACCGATCAACATTTTAACAAATTTTTGTGGCTTGGCATAAGTTGAACCATTCAACCCAGTGGAACTATTACTTTCTTGAAGCAGTGCCCTGGAGCGTTTTATGACATCAAGTCTTGACAGGACACTAGCTGAGGTGTCTAAGTGAACATCCCCAACGTTCAACTGGCCTTGAACAGCCAATGTAGTTGATTCAAGAAGCAACAATTGGCCTTTCCCAGGGTTAATGCTACTTATAGACATGATGAGCATATCATCACTTGTCAATCCCATTTCTTTTCTAACAGCATCTCGCAATAGTTGTTTTCTCTCCTTCATCTTCTCAACAGTGAAAGATGGGGTATTTAGGGAACAATGAATACCTGCTACAAAGGCCAGTTCATCATTCACAGATAGTGGAACCACCT
The DNA here is from genome assembly GCA_032619315.1 of Piper longum. Lineage (NCBI taxonomy): Eukaryota > Viridiplantae > Streptophyta > Magnoliopsida > Piperales > Piperaceae > Piper > Piper longum. The sequence continues at coordinate 31,991 of JAVDBV010047723.1, forward strand.
GAGGTGGCGTCTTCAGCTTAATGTGTTCTTCATCACACCACCCGAGCCATTGTTTCAACTGCAAGTCAGAGAGAAATATTAACATTCTAACACGATTGAGCAAGTTTTTTGAGCGGTCAAAGTACTCCTTCTGATTCTCCATTATCCACCAAGTGATCTGATTAAATCCTGTTGGAAAGCGTGAGAGGTATGGTTCTGAAAAAAATGAACACGTGTGTTATTTAGAAAAAAGAACTGCTGGAATAAATACTTCAGAAGAAATTTAGAAAAACTAGCTCTTCAACTCGTTAGATAGTATGCTAATGTTGTTAACACAAAAGGAAAAAAAAAGGGAAAAAGAAAAAGTACTTATTAAGCTAGTTGGCTAGATTTATTTGCATAGTTAGTGGACAAATATCTGTCCTAAAATGGTTGACCTTCCACGCAAAATGGTTAATTATTTAAAAATTCTGGGTTCAAATCTTGTTTAAAGGCCCGGAGAAGTTTTTTCCCCCTTGATTGTTCATTTTAGAGATTTAGCAGAAGTGCTCAAGTAAATATGAAATGAACAGCTCGGGCAAAGTGATTAATTGTCTGAAAATATTCCAGTTTAGCAGATAATTAGTTTCATAAATTGTAAGTTGCAATGAACATCACACAACCTTCAAAATCTCACTGCATTTTTTACCATATTACATAGGGATTATGTAAGATCCAAATATATAAAGTTCTGGCATTTAATATTTTTTTATAAGAAATCATTGTAGCCTTTATCTTTCTCTCATCACGTAGAACAAAGGGATAACATCAAACAACATTCAAAAGCAAGCTCCGCATAACCTCAAGACTATCACATTAAGCGCACTATGTGATGACGGATAATTTTCTATTTTAATAGTCTCCTAGTTATATTAGCATTAGAAGCATCACAAGCTCAGCTTTTACTTAGTTTATTTTAATCTCTGTTTATGTTTTATTAAGTAGGGGTATTTTAGTCAAGTGTTAATTGTTTTTAGCAAGGGTATTTTCGTAATTACAGATTTGTAAATTAGGGACCATGTCATATATAAAAGGGATGTCATGAATTGATTTTCATTATCTATTACAATGAATAAAGTTCTGGTTTTTTTTTATCTATGTGCGTCGCTGCTGCTTCTTTGTTTTGCAACTTTTGCTTATTCGAACTTGAGTTTGGAGGGCTTATAGGGTCATCGTTGAAGCCTATAGTTGAGTTATTGGATTTCTATACACAAGGTTCTATTACTATGTCAGCTCAAAGAGGATTTCTACAGCAAAATATCTCCATACTAGTGGTGCAATTTTGGCATTTATTGAGATCAATAATTTTCCACACATAAGCTGGATATATATAACTGAAAGAAGGAAAGAATATAAACTAAGAGCTCTATATTTTAATATGTTTTCATTATCAACATAATGCATCTAAATGATATAATCAGTAGTAAAAACTCATCGTGATTGCAGAAAGCCTTACCAATCCATGATTCACAAGCAACTGATCCAGCTATGACAAGATTAGCCTTGATGGCAGCTTTGTAGCTGGCCTCTGCCTTATCAGGAAGTATCTTGATACCACGTCGAATGAGCTCTCCTCTGAGATCCCCCTTTTCACTAAGCACCACAGCGGATACTGTGGCACCACAGCTCATGAGTTCAAATGCCAATTCCATCATTGACAGTGGCACTCCTGTTAATGAGAGTTCATGAAATACCAACATAAATTTTCTTGACCAAACAAGCCTAGCAAAGCTACCCTTTCTCTCACAAGTGCTCATTCGTTTCTCAGGACTCCAATCCAGTATGTTTTCTTCTGTCCTACCAAATGGACCAACGACCAGTCCATAAGAATTATTTTTTGTCAAATCTTCATCATCCACATCAGCTTTCTTACTTATCATTGTTTCTTTTGGCTTCAAGCTAACAGGTGTAGCACTCAGTCTACGCTCACTAGCCCTTCTTTTGCTCTTTTTAGAATTTGGCTTCCCTCGAGGTGAATTCTGTCTCTTTTTCTTTGTCAATCTCACAACCAACTTTTTAAAAATCGGCGCACTCTGACTACCTTTTACCTGATTACCTGATTCATTGTGGGCACCAAGATCTTTTCCTTTAATTGTATCTGGTGACTGACTCTGGTTGGCAATTCCAGTCTTGTCTAGAGTACTGATGAAATAAGACTTGTTGTGCTCCGAATGAGCCCATCGAGATTGGATGTAAAAGCCAAGGTAGGTCCACAACGTGATCAAAATCAACCAAAACACTAGGCGGTTACCTCGAATCCAATCATAGCTAATGATAGTTGCCCGTACATCCTTTCTAGAGGTTCTATTGGAATGTAGTCTTCTAAAGGCTGTAGAGCCTCTAGAGGTTGATCGGCTGGATGAAGAAGACTTAAAGCTACCAACGGGTTGCAACAAAGAATGTTGATATACATTGCTCTGCACACCTCCACCACCGCCCTCTTCCATGAGCATTACCTTCTAAATCAAAGACTTGCATATACAATCAGCACATTCATTTTGAGGTGTTGTGTATCTGTGAAATCACCACCAAACACACGTCACACTCCAATCTAAGGATTAAGGACAAGCGGAAAGTAAAATTTTCCGCAACAGCAATGGATCACTACATTGAAGCCAACTTACATTGTCAACTAGCAGCTAGCTTACTGACAGGTGATACAAAATGATCTAGCAAGTAGCAACAGGAAACGAACCAAACTTTCCCTTTTAGACACCGAATTTTTAAAGCCAAACCTTTGCATCCTAAAGCTAAACTATACAACATTAAACTATAATCATTGCCGAAAATTGACAACATTAAACCCACAATTTTTTTTTTAATAAAAAACACCGTCAAAAATGATAAAACTCCTAGCATCTCTGCATCCTAAAGTGGAGCTCTACAACATGTAACTACAATCAATAGGCATAAGAGTGACAGAGAACCACCCAAACTTTTCTTTAAGAAAGACAAAATCACAAAAACCTATTAATCTCCCCTAGACACGAGTTCTAGAACTCAATATCGCATCTTGATTCTTAAATACACCACATTCAATTACAAGCTACAACCAGTTCACAAAAGAGACAATATTTCTCCCAGTGTAAACTCCCACTAAATCAAACCATATCAAGCTTTCAAAAAGTGGAGAAACAGCCCAAAAAAAAAAAAAAACTAACCATCCATGAAAGCACCGCCAAGGTCTTCAAGTAAATTTCTACTAAATAAACCATACAAAGTAAAAAAAAAAAAAACCGGAAAAAATCGACAAACAAGAAGCTAACCATCCCATGAAAGTGCCACTGAGCTCCATAAGCAAATGCTCACCAAATCAAACCGTACTAAGCTAAAAAAATGGTGGGAAAAGAAGAAGAAAGAACAAAGTAGCTAACCCTGAATCGGAGTTGCTATGATGGAGGAAGGGAGGTGGATCGGGGAGGAAGGAGAGAGAGGAGATCGGCGCAGTATAAGAGATCCACTGCTTATCGTGCGCCGCGCTCTCAGACAAGGAAGCGTCAATTTAAGAGCGGTTGTGAAAGGGGTGTTATTGCCCATTCGGCCCATTTGAAATTTATAGTGTATTCTAAAACCATATTAATATATTAAAAATTACATTATCGTCTAATTGGACTTATATCGCGCAATTATTAAAATCCAACCCTAAATCTTTCACATGACTAATTAGGTCATTAGAATCTTTCGCCCACGATAGGGGTGTAAAGTCAAACTTGCTCGCGAGTTTTTTTCGTTCGGTTCAATTCGACTTGTATTTATTAATTTATGCTCAAAAAAATACTCACCTCGAAATAGATAAGTTTGTTGAACAACGAATAGAGCTCAAGCAAAGGAGTGTTCAGCTCGACTCGGCTCGAAACTCGAATTTGATGTGTTCAAACTCGAAAAAATGTTTGGTTCGGCCCAGCTCGTAAATACTATTAAGATAACATTATACTTATATAGTGTTCAAAATTTTTTTTAATCTTATATAAGTCAATCACATAAATTTTCCCTAGGCTCGATCTCGACTAGAGTTCGGCTCGAACTCGGCTCGAGTTCGATTCGAATCAAGCCCAAATACCATAAATTTTGGATAAGCTCAGATTGGCTCGTATATATTAAAGCTCGGCTTTTTTATATTAAAGCTCGACTTGGCTCGTTTTATATCAAGTCAAACTCAAATACACCCCTACTCGGCTCAGCTCGGCTCGTTTACAGCCCTACTCGAGGATTGTTAACCACACATACACTTATTACTTGCTTACAGTGTATATGTTGAATATTGCCTTAAAAATTTAATCGAGAGGAGGTAAGGGATAGAAGAAGCATATGGAAGGGAGCCAACGAGCATGGTTAATGATACTCAATATTTTATTTAGCAAAAAGATAAATTATATTTTGATCAGGTATATAGCTAATTGGACATAACAAATAAAACTGAATTAATGAAATTTTATTTGGCGGCTGGATTTTATAATCAAACTCAAATCAAATTACTCTTGAAATCAAACCGAATCAAATCAAAATATTTCAGCTAATTACCGAATTATCAAATCACATCATTAGTTATAAAAAATTATTTAATTATTAATTAAAACTATACCATTATTTAAGTGAACATAACTATTTAATAAGTATTTTTAAATGTGTATGCGATATTAAATACATAAAATTTAATCATAAAAATATTATAACTTCACGACATTTAACATAAAATATATAGTTTAGAATATTTTTTAAAAAAAGTTCAGTTAGTTTGATTATTTCGGGTCAATTTTATTCCAAAATCGAAATATCAAATATACGCATCGATTTGTTTATGAAACTAAAAATAAAACTAAACTATTTTGCAACCAAACCGAATTGTTGATGCATATTTGGTTCAATTTGATTTTCGGTTTTCTTCAAACTGACACGCTTATTTGACTCTATTATTTTTTTAATAATAAAAAATCAATGAAATTAAGATTTAAATGTAAAAAGTGAACCTCCATTATTAAGGTTTTGTTTTTTTTTCCAAAGCACCTACATCATTATTTGGTTTCTAAAATAAAATTTTAATTATTATTAATACAAGTAAATGCATATCTTGTGGTGGGAAATTTAAAACGGGTGAACAAGTGACATCATCATACCCGCCACCGAAAGGCAAACAAAAAATTTTAGCTCCTCCCGGGAGCGACGCCGATGGAGACGCCGTGCGTCTCCACCGTCGATTCAGGGGATGAT
>JAVDBV010047724.1:0-21023 GCA_032619315.1 Piper longum
CGCCTTGTTGTTGCAGCCGGGCAAAGCCAGCTAAGGAGGACATTGTTGCCCGTGGGAAGGTTGTATGACTAGAATTTATTGTTAGAATTTCGTAGATATTTTGGTTACGATGAGAGTGATTAGGAGGAGGTTTTAGTGAGATCATTTAGGGATCAGATTTTTTGTAGATTATGAGAGATTTTATGGTGGTGATGGTTATCCTAGATCACCATTAATCGCTAAGTAGAGAGGATTGTGAGAAGGGTTTGGACGCTATGTAGGCCGACATCAGCGTCGTTTTTCTCCCCACTTGCTTCTTTTCCACCTCATTGGTATTCTCTTCATTTTCTTCTTCTTTCTCCATACTTCTTTATTTGTTTTCCTCCTTGCTTGTTTCTTCATCATGTTGCAATTACCTTGTTGGTTGTTTCAGGTCTTTAGTTCTTTTTAAATTCTAATTATTACTTGAGATTGTTATTTTCTTCTTTAAGATTTTACGTTTTCTTTTAATGGTTCTTCAGTTTGAGTAAACACTCTTTATCTACGTAGCGTTATTAATTATTTCTTAGTGGTTTCATCTCTTTTATCGTTAATTTATGATTCGTATTGTATGTAAATTAATATTGGTATTATATTAAATATTGATTACAGTAATATAATTTCACTTATTACATTTATATTTAATCAATTGGTAATATCTAATTATAATGCAATTAATTATTACTTGCCATCATTTTCGGTTGTTGACCTCTATATCTTCATGCATGATCAAATTTAAAAATAATTCAACAAACTAGTTTGTATGGTTTGGTTTGTGTTTTTGTGTGTGCCTGGTAAAACTATGTTAGGTGCGTGCTTAATTAAATAAGTTGGTAATGATATTATAATACTTATTATATCTTTTTGATGTAATTGATTGAGGTTTGTAATATGGGTTATCAAAATTTTGATAACCTTGAGTGTTAGACTGAAATAGCATGCTTAAAATCAGTAAAGTTTGAACATTTTGTAAGCGATTAATTTAAAATAATATTACAAATGTTATCTTTGAATTATGATAACACGAATTATTTTAAAAAATTTAATGGAATGGGTTAATTAATGTCCGAGTAAATATTTGGAAATAAGTAAAAAAGGTTAATCAATTAGTATAGGTATATCCAAATTATTGTTAATGGAATAAGTATTTGTTATGTGCAAAATTGCTCTTAAATACTGATATTAATTAAAACTTTTAATTGTGATTTTGATTAGTGAGACGGTAATCTTAATATTTTTCCCCATTTAAGTGATTGTCGTGTCGAATGAAAATATATGAATGTTAATAATTAAATATATGCTAGTAAGCCAATAAATTATTATGTTTTATGAAAAGATTAGTAAATATTTAGTTATAGTTATTCGGTGGCGGGTTACAATTTGAATTAATTGTTAACTTTTGGGAGGTTTAAGCTTTAATATGACTGTATATTTATGGATTGATAAATAAATTATTAATTAACTTTTATAAATTCATTGTTTTCCCTTGGTGTACGAAATTTTTTCATGTTGCATTCATGGCATTCATTTAAATCTTGTTGAGTAAGATCTAACATAGTTTTTTCTCTTAGACTAGGATTGCTTTTGCTACTCGCCCATCGGTTCAACTATGTTGTGATTTGAAGTCCTCATAACTACTTGAAATGTTACATAATTATTTTTGGAAGTGTTGGTAGGCCTAAGCCCAGATTCGACCACCAGGCACCGAGCGCGACTGGTGTTTAGGGAATTAAATAAGTTTGACACGAGGGTTGCACCTTTAAAATTATTTAAAAAATAAACTATCTACCCTCATGCCGAAAGGGGTGAATGGGTGTAATTCTGTAAGATGACTTATTATGCACTTGTGATACCGAGAGGGTGAGTATTAGTAAATATCAGTAAGTACTGGCCGTGAGCTACATAGCATGTGTGAGCATACATGAGATTAAAACTTGATGGGGCGGCCACCCCTCCTGGCATAATTAGATCCTAACGTCGGCTTGTAATCACTAAAAGAGTTGATAAATAATGATATTGAATATACTTATTCATGTAATTATTACAACTTAATGGTCTTATCATTAATGCGATTTTGTGACTGCAAGTGAGCAGCTTCAAACTGATGGTTAACAGTGTGGTTGGTGGTTCCTTCACCAACCTGGTTGGAAGAATCGATGAATAAAAAAATTAGATTTCTTCTTTATATTATTTTAGTTATAATTGTAACTATGAAAAATGATTTCAATGCTCTAGACTTCCTTTTGCGTAGTTAGTTTACTTTATGTTATTGTTACATGTTATATTTAATATAGCATAATTTATTTTATAATTAATGAATTCTTTGAAATATTTAAATTTCATATTTAATCATTTTCGTTACACTATACCTTAAGCATAATTATTTTTCCATGTTATTATTTATGTGCTCACAATTTTATTTTATGTCCTCCGTATATTTTATATCCTTCTAGTTTGAATTTTGCAATTGGATGATATTTCGGTGATAAAAGTCATTAGCGACCCTACCTTCTAGAACCGCTATATTCAGTCACAATTTTGGTTACAAAATTCTTTAGTGACCGCAAGAGCTATCGTTGATAGCTTTTTTTCTACTAATATATTTAATCTTGTATTTTTAAAAAAAATTAAAATTTTAATGTTTCTTGTAATTCTAAGAATTGTAGTCACGTGAAAAGATCATGTTATTTCTATATAACCATTAAATACCACAACTCCCCACGTTTAAAAAGTAGAAAAGGGAGTGTGGCTTTATAAGTATATATAACACTACTTAATTTAAAATTGCTCTTGTTATGCAAATTAATTATCTGGCGAATAAATATCCGATGATAAAAATTTTAAATATAAAAATTAATTATTTGTGAACTGTGGTGTAGATGTATTCCTAATTGAGATGACAAAAAAGTTAATGTAATTCTGATATGGTATTTGTAAGAATATACAAATGTATTATCCTTCTATGTGTATGAACGATTAAATATTTATATTATATGTAAATATAAAATACTTAAATATAGTTCGGAGACGGCCTTCCTCTTTTAATATAGTTATAGTTAAGTATTTAGATTATATTTATGTATTTGATAGGCTAACAATTCACATAAAGTCATTACAATTAGGGTTGAGCAAAGTTCGGCTACCGAACCAAGCTGAATTGAATTTTTTGGTTTAGTTCTATTTTAATTTTTTTTAATTTGGATCACTTTCAAAGTTAGCTAAATTTTTTTAGGTATGTAAAAATTTAATTCGGAACTAAACCAAACCGAACCGAAATGGATCAAGAACAGAAAACTTTTTTTAAAAAAGACTTAATATTCATGCTTTGAATGGATTATTTATTTATTTATTTGTACTTTATTTGAGATGTTCAACATAATATCTTTGTGTATTTTTTAATATGATTATGATAGTTAAATAGTGTTTTTATTTTACTTATTATGAAAATCATAATTAATTTTAATCTAACTTTAATAATTTTGGCTGCAAATTAACTAAATCGAATCGATTGAAAATTTTCAGTTCGATTTGGCTTAGTTTAGACTAATTTCTGGTTTGGGTCAGTTTGAAATTTGAGTAGTTAGAAAGCATGTTCGGAAATTTTCAAAACAGAACATACAGCGCACTGGGCCTTGATCTCCTCCGTGGTAAGCAACCGCCTTCTACAAAAATCCTTCAATGATATCAAAACGTCAAATGCATCCTTGGCTTGTGTTTTGATCCTGCTCCTCCACCCTTCCATCCTCCTTTCAATCACCGGATGATGAAAACGGAATGGAGTACAACATTTCTTTTCTAATGGCTTGAGTTGTATACAATTAACTTGCATACGATTTATAATACCTTGAATTCCTTGTTTAGTAAATTATATATAAATATTCTTTCTTGCGAATTAGGAGATAAAGAAACTATAATATATATACAATATTATAAAAATTTTGAATTAAAATAATTTCTTTTTCTTTTTCTTTGGCAATACGTAGACATTCTTAAGTAAACAGTTTTAAAAACAAACAAACAAACACAAGTACTTTAGCTATTGCACTTGTTCATAAAAGTTTTATTTAAGCAATCGTTTGAGCTAGAGTTGTTCAACCCTTTGATGGTGGATACCCTATCCCATGCCGCTTGTTCGGATAATCCATGAACACAAATCTCGCTATGGCTCCGACCATAGTCAGCAGCGCCGTGAGCTCCGCTCTTTGCTCCATCTGAAACAATGGATAGTAGCAGCTCATTGTGTTCTGATCTGTCAACACCGGCACCGCAAAAACAACAGCCGAGAAGGCCGCATGCACGAAGTAGCCGGTCCGGAGCTTGTACGTGGACAAATCTTCCGACCCAACATCGACGCCGTCGACGACCATGAAAGGCCACAGGCCGGTCGTCGTGGCCAGGCCATAGTGGTGCTGGCCATCGGTGCAAGCGTGAGGAGAGTAGCGGCTAAGTCCCAGTTGAGAGTGGTGCAATGGCCGTAGTTGGTGAGCACAGGGGAGAGGAATTGATAGACGAAGACTGTTCCGGTCGGGAGGAGCTTGATGAGGTTCCCTACTCCAGCGTATGCCATGCCTTTCACCCGAGAAGAGGTAAGGCTACCAGACGTAGCATTGCCTGCCATTTTCTTCGGATCTGCTAATGCAATATTCGGTTGTAGTTAGTCGGGGCAATTGTAAAATTCTCCTTTTTTTTTGAAAAATAAAAGTTTGCTCGTGTGCTCCGTACACTATATTTTGAGCGATGATATATATAATCCAGTTTATATAAGGGGATGAGTTATGAAATTAGATAGAAAATAGATAGAAAAGAGTCCAGTCTTTTCATGTTTAAGCTAGGTGATCAAGGGGCATTTAGTTAGGGAAGGAAAGAAAGGTTTCGTGTATGTTTTTGAGTGAGTGACCGAAAGATTTATTTATATTTTGTTGTGATGTTGTTATTGCCTGTTATATAACTACTCGCTGGTTTCTTCTCCTTTTGCTGTTGGTGGCCATCATTCATTGCCATTTATACACGTGTATAATTCTATCCGAATTAAAAAGCTTGAAAATTTTTAAGTTCCATTAATATATACATCAATTAATAGTTAATCAAAATTAAATTCTTTTAATATTCGTATGACTATTATATGTAAAAATATTTTTTTGTTCAAATTATGTAAAACTTTATTTTTTGCACTGAAAAATAAAATAGTCATATTTTATATAATTTAATTTGGTGTAATATAATAATATTTGATCTATTTGCTAATATTACTTTATTTATTTTACTTCTCTGGAGTAGGAGATAGCCGTAGTAACTCTTTATTTTTTAGCACATAAAATTTTTTTGTATAAGTTAGTCCATACTACTAAAAAATATTTTTATTTGTATAATTCTGTATTAATTTTATTGAGTTTGACTAAGTTGGATCTTTGTCTAACACTTATTTATGAAAGGGGACAAAACAACCAAGTAAACTCTCTATGAATTACTTATCGGACAATGTTTTAGTTTTCGTGGACAAGATACACATGATCATATTTGAACTAATTCCATATTTGTAATGACCAGTTTGACTAGTCTAATGTGTGGGATTAGACACTTATTTACTCGATTAGGTGATTTAAGTAGAAGTCTAACATTATTAGTTGTCCACTCATCGAGTTTTGTCATAGGTTAAGTGTTGATCATTTGATGTGGACGGGTCTATCCACTTAAGTTGTCTATGTAAGAGGTTTAAGGGTTAGATTAGTCCGTGGAGATTAATTAGAGGAAGTTATCTAAGGAGACAAGAAGGGCAAGTTTTGCAATTTTCCACAATAAACCCTATGCAAAACATGCCTAGCTGCCCTCTCTCTCTAGCCGCCCTCTGCCTCTTCTCTCTAGGTGCTACCTCTCTCTACTTATTAGGGATTGCGTGAAGAATCATTTGACGTGAAGTTCTAGGATTTTTGACCGAAAATGAAGTTAGTAATCTCAACTAAAAAAATCTAATAGTCTAAATTTATGCATCATGATCATGCTTCGCATTTTGTTTAAGTTCTCTGCTATTCACACTTGTTTTTTCATATTCTATGCTTGTACAACATGTTAGAACAATGTTTTACATGTTAATTCATGTTTATAATCTTTGTAAATAAGTTCTGTATGTAATTCTAATAATTAACCTAAGTTCTAGAATCAAGTTGTTAAAAAAATGAATCGAGAACTTGTTCACTATTGTTTTATTCTTTTCTCTCAGTAAAAATCACGAAAAAGTAGCTTTTACCAGGTCTGTTTAGGACTCGATCTTGATTTATTGTCTCATTCTATCGTGTTTTATTTTTAATAGGTAATAGGATATGTCGAGTAGTAGATTTATCGTATCCCACTCTACATGAGTCATTTAGTCGATCGTATTTCTAGATTAATAACCCTCGAGGATGAGATTCTTCGAGTTTGTTTTCAAAATTTAGATCCAGCTCATAATGCCTTCAGGCCTATTATATTGAATTCCCTACTTAGACCTATGTTTATAGTTTTCGCATTTTCAAAGAGATGTGCGACCAGGGAAATTCGACAACAGTACTACGCGAGCGGACACATGCCAGTCAAAGTAGGCTCTGGAACTGGTGAGCGTCCACTCCATTCCGAGGGATCCTGATAACTTCACCTTTTAGTTCATCAAACCCAGAGAAGTGTGGAGGTGTATAGGTACTGGTATGCAGCGCATGTCTAGATTTGTGGTTTCAAAGGTTACTGAAGGTGCATACATGAGAGTACTCGGCCTTTGTACTCAGAGGCGTTATGAGTAATACAGAGGATGTAGAGGGCTGAGAGGAAAGAGAATGATTTTCTCGCGCAAAGGGATAGTTTAAATGACAAAAGAAAGAGAATGACATGGAAAGGGGACGCTATCGTCCGAGGTCGACGGTTCCCATTATTGCCCTGTGAGAGTTCATGAGGAAGTATATGAGATTTTTATTCAACAAGAGGGTTAGCTCTCCTGTGCTAGTTTAATATTAGTTATTTTCTGGACTGGTAACACTCGTTACTGACAGTTATTTTTTTTTAATATATATGTAGGTGAGAATCTCGAGGAATGATCGCTATCAAGATTGCGGAGGAGCAGTACTGAAATCGCTCGCACATATGTACCTGCTGAGTGTAAGTAATGATGATAATGTGTATTGAGACATGTAGTTTACAAAATTTAAATGATAGTCAGTGAGACTACTATAAATGTTATGCATGTGAATAAAAACGGAAAGTGGAAAATGAACAGGGTGAGCTACGAAGTGTGGATAACTAGAATATGAAAAACATGCTATGTTTGGATTGTGTTTTCGATATTTGTTGTTATAAATATATATTGTTTGTCTTTGACAGGGTGTCCTCTATTGCACTTTCAGGGGAGACTCTGCCCGTTTCGTTTTCAAAATAGATATTTCTTTTAAGCTTTTCATTTGTTTGTTTTCTTTGTTTACTTACCTGCTCATCATGTCATACATATAGAATTGCGTTAGAACCCAAATATTACATCCATGCTTTGTATGCTACATCATCATCTTAAGACGTCGAGGGTAGATTCGGGCCGGCTTAACCGAATTAGGTAGATTAGTGAATAGGTCGGTCACTAGTAACATTTCCGGGTTGGTTCACTAGTGAACTAAAACGGGGTGTTACAAGCACTATAGTGCTGACCTTCTTGATTATCAGTATCGCGACACTCATTTAACTTAAAAAGTGAATATGAGGCCCAGGGCCATGACACTCAAACCCAGGGCAGCTGACACCATGCCATGTTTATTTGATAAAGATGATCGATGTATGTTATGTTTATGATTATGTAATCATCGTATGATGTTTGTTCGATGATTTTAGCATATTATTAATGTAATAATGTTTTGTATGTAATCATAGTCATCATGCATATCATGTCATAACAAATTGACATAGGTACAATAGTCTGGATTGTGATGTATGTTAATTATCATCCAGAGTAGCAACAGTTTGTGTAGCTGAGACTCGAAGCTCATCAACAAGTCGATCAAGTCCATGTTAAGTCATTACTTATTGTAACACCCAAAATACTGTTCACGCTTGGGAACCAAACCAATATGTCACTAGTCCATGTTAGGCCGGCTAACCTGAACCCAACTTTGAGGATCTATTCCCGGTGTCTCGAGATGGAAGATGTCGATTACTATGCATGAATGAATGCACAGATCCCTAACATGCTACTACATGGTTGATATGACAACCAATTTACAAAAAAAAAAAACAATTTCGATAAGAATCGATAAAATAAGTCGGATAGAGTTTTTCCCTAAATGTTCAATTAAGGTCACCCTATCAAAACAACATTTATAATTGCATAGATCAATTTTCATTCATTGCATCATATTTTTCCACATAACCATTTAATTATGTCACCTCAAAATATTCTATGTTTTTGGAACTCGACCCACCTGTTCATTATATTCACGTGTCACTTTTATCATTTTACTTGCACATTAATATCTGTTTCAACTATCATATTATCGTGCCTTGTATTATATAACATTATTCTCAATATAATGACAATATGAGCAAAATATTAACACTCTATCATCTGACATGTGTGTGTAAAAGAGACCTCACTGCTCCTTCATCCTGGCTAATATCCTTGATCATCACCTACATGTATTATAAAAATACGTCACTAAGGAATATTACTGATCAAAAAATATAACTAATATCAAACTGACTATGAGAGTAAACTTTCATATAAAAGAAAATATTTTTGTAAAATCTCTGAAGGGCATTTAGTGATGAAATCATCTTTAACTGAACTTATCTATTGCTGCTGATGCCTCAGCATATTCTCATTTCACTTTCTAGTCCCTTGGGACTACTGTCATATCCTAAGCCCTTTTTCTTACTTCCATACCCACTCTCATAGTATGGTTGTCAGTTTTGGCTTATGACTGGCACATGCCACTTGCGTAGCATGGTTGTCGTCAGTTCGAGTGGCACATATGGTTGTCGGCTTCGACTAGCACATATGGTTGTCGGCTTCAACTAGCACATATGGTTATCGGCTTCAACTAGCACATATAGCTATCGGCTTTGACTGGCACATATGGTTATCGGCTTTCACTGGCACATATGGTTGTTGGCATCAACTAGCACATATGATTGTTGGTATCAACTGGCATATATGGTTGTCGACACCGATTGGCACATATGGTTGTCATCACCGACTGGCACATATGGTTGTCGGCACCGACTGGCACATATGGTTGTCGGCACTGACTGGCACATATGATTGTTAGCACCAACTGGCACATATGTTTGTCAGCACCAACTGGCACATATGGTTGTCGGCTTCGACTAGCACATATGGTTGTCATCTTTGACTCGCACATATGGTTGTTGGCACCAATTGACACATATGGTTGTTGGCACCAACTGGTACATATGGTTGTCGGTATTTCCGGCTTATGTCTGACACATGCCACTAATCCCCTACTTTTTTTATGTTAAGTTAAAATCAACATATCATATGTTTTATATAACGTACGTGCCTAGGCATTAGTTTTCAGTTTTACGTTATGCATGAGGGTATAACAGCTAAACTGGTTTAATAGATGTGTTACGTGATCACTTGTGGTTTACCATGTGAGTTTTGTGGATCACTACCACTATTCCCTCTGAGTTAGATGTGAAGCCCACCAATGAACCTAGGTGAAAAAATTATTTAGAATAGGTCAAGCGCCTAGGCGTCCATTTACTGATGTACACCATCATCCTATAGCTAGTATCACAATTTTCTTGACATGTTATATTTTAATCTATAAATGCATGCCCTAGGAATCAAAAGGCAAATTGCTGGTTCAGTTTTTCTAAGTGAAGTCAACCAAGGTTGATGAAGGAACTAAGTCAGTTTTTACGTAGTTTTCGGAAGTCTCGAGGTGTCGATCTCTGGAGATCGTAAAGGTGAAGGACTTAGTTGATTATCCTGATATTTTCCAAAACTAACTTGTTAGTTGATAAATCAGTGTTTTCTAGTTAATTTAATTAACTTAATATTATGATTTTCCATATGCCTTAGCTAGAAACTTCCATATTAACTAGTTAATCCCAATGGAATTTAACTAACTGTTGTGAGATCCCTTAATTTAGTCCCACATCTAATACCTACTGGGAGAAGATCCTGTTTATAAGTGGGAATGGACTATAGATTTTTAACTTAGTTAACCGATTTAAAGAAATGACTTAGGCCTATTACCCTGCACTTTGGGTCGGGTCGTTACAGATGGTATCAGAGCAACCTGGTTTTTGGGGATCAAATTTCCTATGGTGGATGGATTGTGAGATCGCTCAACTTAGTCCCTCATCTAATACTTACGGGGAGAAGATCATGTTTATAAGTGGGAATGGACTATAGATCTTTAACTTGGGTTAACCATTTAAAAGAAATGACTTAGTCCATTACGTTGCACTTTGGGTTGGGTTGTTACAAATGATATCAGGGCAACCTGGTTCTGTGTTTGATGGTGGGCTGGACTACGAACGTTGGCTAGGCTCTCTCGGTCACGGGCCATGGAAGGTCATGGGTTAGGGCTAGCAATGGGCCAAGTGTAAGAATTTCGGGAACGAAATTTCCTAAGGTGGATGAATTGTGAGATCCCTCAACTTAGTCCCACATCTAATACCTACTAGGAAATGATCATGTTTATAAGTAAGAATAGATTATAGATTTTTAACTTGGGTTAACCATTTCAAAGAAATGACTTAGTCCATTACATTGCACTTGGAGCCGTTGTCAAGGATGGGAAACAAATTATTTTATCTATGTTAATCAAAATTTTATACATGTTTATGTTAATGGTTAATGTTAACTTAGGTTATACTTGATCGATGATTAGTCGAGTTTTAATGTATTTAACCAATTGGGATTAGCCTTATTTTCCTATTTATTGTTTACTACAATTATAAGTAAGCTCAGTACCTTGTATGAGATACTGAGCCCTAAAATTGAGAAGGTCAGTGCCACATCACTAGCAACACATTGATCACAAGCATGCAAAATATGGACATCACTAGCAACCTACATCTAGGTGTACAAATAAGGGAGAGTGGCAGTCAGGTTATAGGGACCATGAAAGCTGCCATCTTTCGCCAAAGTTGGAACCCCTGGATACCTATACACATCATAAAAGGCAAAAGTGATCAACATAAAAAGTGTAGATAGGACTATGATGAGTGAAACAAATTAAGATTCATGCAAAAAGGAAATCTACAACGTAAGATATCATTTTCATGGAAAAATAGTGCATACACACAAAATTTGAGCTCTAAAAAATGCATATCTATTTTTATATAGAATTAAATGAAATGATTCTACGTCCTAATGACTCCTAAAACAAAGAGTTACATAAAAAATACAAAATAAATGTGTAAGGAAGAACACATACAAGAGAACAACAACACACAAGGATGGAGAAAGGTGGAAAGGGGAGACCTCTACCTCCAGGGCAACCAAGAGGAGGTCTCTTGGGGGCTTCCTACCCCAAGATCTTTGATCCTAGGTGGCTAGGCTTGGTTAGGAAGGGCATGAAGAGGTGAGGAAGGCCTAGAGATGAAGAGGGGAAGCCAAGAAGCAAGAAGAAGGATTGGAGGAGATGAGGAAAGGAGTGAAAAAATGGAGAAGTAGAGGGGGTTTTAAAGAAAATGTGGAAGTTCCCAACCACCAAAGGCATGACTTTGTTATGTCACAGGTAAGGTGCCAGACCTAAAGACGTCTGGGTTCCGTACCTAATGAGGTTTGAGCTGGCCAAAAATCTAAAAACTTAGTGTTTTTACCCTAAAGTGGTTGGGACTACCTTGGGAATTGTACCATAGGTCCAGCAGGGGCTAGGATGGTCCAAAAGGAGTTCCAAACACATGAGAAATAACCGAAACATGTTCAGGGGACAGTCTTAACATCTATCGACACTGTACTCGTACAAACCAAACATGAAAAGGCTGAGCACGTAGCGTCCAAACGGGCGTATTGAGTATCTAAGGAGGCTAAGTTGGGGCACACATACACTGTACAATACTCGAACTACAACAAGAAGGGCTGGACCGAACTAAGCTAATCCGAGTCAAGACCGCACCGGTTCAAAACCACCGTGCAAATGGCCTAGGTTTTACAACTTCCCCCACTTAAGAAAATTTTGTCCCTGAATTTTCCTAAGGGAGTACACATAGGAAAGCACCAAAACACAACAACACTCAAACAATAGCACACACAACCAAAGAAGAAGCAAGGTGGGAAGGCCATGCAAATACTTGTACTGCCATCCTTTGTAGGGAAGAGTTTAGTGAACCTTTGTTGCATCTCGTCCTCATTCTCCTAGGTGGCATCCTCAACTCCCTATCATGACTAGAGCACCTTTACAGGAGGCACTTCCTTCCTATGGAGAGTTTTCACTAATCGGTCGAGAATATGCATAGCCTCTTCCTCGTAGGATAGGTTGGGTTGGATGTCGAGCTTCTTATGTTGTAGTCTATGAGATCCATTTGGCATGTACTTCTCCAACATGGGCACATGGAATACCTGATGTAAGACCGACAAGCTGGGAAGCAGTGCCAGCTCATAAGCTACCTTGCTAGTTTGTATGAGAACCTTGAACAGGCCAATATATCACGGACGCCAACATAGAGTTTCCATTTTATATGCAGTTTTCGCCGCCACCACTGCCACCCATTGAAGACATTTTCTGACACAGTGAGCCACCTCCGGCCGATCCAAGCACCCAGATAGATTCATCTTGCAGCGACATTCATTTTGAGATCACCCATGATCACCGCACCCGTGGCGATTCCACCCCTTTTCAGGTTGTTTATCGGCCAGCCAGTAACCAGAGTCCACCAATCACCACTACCATCATCTTCCTCATCATCAAGGATGCCAATTCAGACCAGCAGTGACCCCAGCTGTGCTACCATTAGCGTTTTTAGGTGAGAGGCGCCGTCCACCCCGTCAGACAAGGGATGGAGTTCCCCAAAAGATTGTATCAGATAGGAACAACAAACTTACCTCTTCCTTCTGGAGATCTTTCTAGAGAAAGCTAGGTATGGATACAAGGTTCAGCATAGCCTATCATCTATAGACTGACAGCTAGTCTGAGAGGACAATTTAGATCCTGGAGGACTTGCTCTGGTCATGTTTGATGGGCTTCCGTGGATCTTGAGAGGAGGTCTACCCTTGGTGGAATTTGCATACAACATCAATTACTATACTAGTATTAGGATGGCACCTTTTGAGCATTGTATGGTAGGCCATGCAAATCACCGACATGTGTACTAGAGGGCGGTGAGCCATTGATAGTTGGGCTAGAGTTACTTCAGGACTCCTAGAGGATGGTTGAGTTAATTCGGCACATATTGTCAATCGCTTAGGACAAGCAGGGAACATATGCAGATCAGTAGTGTAGGGATGTCAGCTTTGCCCTTGAGGATCCCATCTTCTTAAGAGTCTCACTGACCAATAGAGGTGGAGGTAGGGCAAGCTGCTAGCCGATGTAGTGAGAGCCGTCACCAAGACAATCGAAGTGATAGTCACCACATCAGAAGTAGTCGACAGGAGAGAGATGCAACAATTGCTAGATTGGCTGAGGTACTGATACAAATGAAGAAGAACTAAGAGGAATTTAGGAGAGAGATAAGACATATAGCCCTTTCAGTAGCCAGAGCTGACAAGAAGCCAGTAGTGAATGATAAGGCACGAGGAGAGCCACCAGTTCCTAGGGACCCTTCGCCGCCGTCTCCTCCTCCACCGCTACAACAAAGAGCTACTCCAACTACAGCTCCTTTGTTTGCCCCACTTCTGGAGAGGATGTGACTAGATGGTGGTGGACCCACAATAGCAAGTAGCAGACAAACTTCAGGTGGAAGTGGAGCTGTAGGATTTGACAGTGTATATGCAGTTATAGGATCACAGTTTCCACAGTACAAACAATGAGAAGGATTGAACAGATTAGTGGATGCAAAGAATCTATAACTGTGGTAGTATGAAAGGTTCATGAAGAATGGTGGACAACCTTTCTTTGGGAAGTTGGACACAAAGGAAGCATTCATGTGGATATCGTCAGCCATAGGAGTGTTTGGTAGTATGGGATGCCCGTTGGAGCATAGACTACGCATCGTTAGAGGGGCATTCCAGGATGAAGCTAGAGTATGATAGGACTGAATATAGAATTCTACATTTGCTCATTGTCAACCTCAGGATATCACTTGGGAGGAATTCAGAGAGGAATTCGATGGAAAGAATTTTCCGCCAAATGCCAGGAAGAGGAATGAGTAGGAATGCCAGGAAGAGGCATGAATGTATGTTATAGTTGCAGCCAACCAGAACATCGAGTGCTGATTGCATAGTAGGCACTAGGGTGTGTTATAGTTGTGGTCAGCTAGGGCATAAAGTTGCAACTTGTCCAACTAGCTAGACCCAGCAGTTGATGCTCCCAACACCTCAACAGAGACTTGCAATCCCAGCTCCCCAGTAGCAACCACAACAAAGAGGTCAACAGGGCCAAGGTCAAGGCCAGAGAAGTGGAGACCAATAGCCACCTAGACAACTATAGAGGGGATAGAACCGGAGAGGGTTCATGCCTGCAAGGCAAGCTAGACAGCAGATGGGTAGACAACAGGCACCACTAGCTCAAAATTAGGCTCTACCACCAGTAGCATCACCTACCCCGACACGACAACAGCCAGTGAGGATGTATGTAACCATTATGGCAGAGGCACTCCAGGATACGACAGTCATGACAGAAGGATTTGAACAACAGGCAGGGGATATGGTTAGAGATGTTAGTAGATTATGAGATTAACATTGCATACCACAAAGGCAAAGCAAATGTAGTAGCAGACGCATTGAGCAAGAAGCCAGAAGTCTCATGCTTCGCAGGATTGGCAGCAGTGTCAGTGACACAATTCACTGCAGACCAAAAATATTTGGTTGGGATCATGGTAAGACTAACCATTTAATCGAGTGTACTTGAGCTGATCAAGCTTGCACAAGAAGCAGTGGTTGGAACAGGGAACAAATCAGGAATTGGCCAGGGATGTAGAGTGTCCTGAACTTCAAAGTACGATTCTTCATGAGGCTCACATGTCGAGATGCTTAGTGCATCAAGGTGGAGTGAAGATGTACCACGAAGTCCGACAAACATATTGGTGGCTAGGAATTAAGAGAGAGGTGTACTACACAATTGCCAGATGTTTAGAGTGCCAACAAGTGAAAGCTGAACATGTACGCTTAGGTGAAATGCTACAGCCATTGGAAGGAAGTGGGAGAGTATAGTGTACAACTTTGTAGTCAATTTACCTAGGACCTGCCAACAAAAGGATGCAATATGGGTCATAGTAAATCAACTCACAAAGAGCGGACATTTCATACCAATCAGGATGGATTACCCACTTTCCACTTTGGCCACGCTATACAAAGATTAGATAGTCAGGCTACATGGATTACCACAAGAGATCATATTAGATTGGGATCCGAGGTTCACATCTTGATTTTGGAAAGATTTTTAGACAGCTATGGGCACTGAATCAAAATTTAGTATAGCCTTTCACCATCAAATACATGGGCAGACTTAGAGAACCATAGAAATCCTAGAGGATTTACTCTGAGCGTGCATTTTGGATTTCGGAGGAAGTCGGGAAGAGCACCTACCTCTAGTGAGTTCTCCTACAACAACAGCTATCAGACTACGATAGCGATGTCACCATACGAAGCACTATATAGTTGACCATGTCGACCCCCGGTATGTTGGATACAGACCAGTGAGCCAGTAGTAGTTGGGCTAGAGATGATCCAACAGACATCGGATGTGGTGATGCGGATCAAGAGGAGAATGAGAGTAGCTCAGGATAGACGGAAAAGTTATGTTGATCAGCGTAGGCATGAGGTATAATTCGCATTAGGAGATCACGTTCTCCTAAAGGTCTCTCCGACTAAGGGCAACACGAGATTCGGGACACGAGGGAAACTAAGTCAGTGATATATTGGACCATTTGATGTGATCGACCACATTGGAATTGTGGCTTACAGGTTAGCATTGCTTCCTCATCTATCAATCATGCACAATGTCTTCCAAGTGTCAATGCTAAAGAAATACCATTCAGACAACTATCATGTGGTCAACTTCAGAGATATAGAGTTGCAACCAGACCTAACGTATCCAGAAGATGTTGTTCAGCTTGTGGATCGCAAAGTGAAGAGTCTCTAAAGAAAAGAAATCCCCCTAGTATGAGTGCAATGGACTCAAAGACGAGTCATAGAATCTACATGGGAACGCGAGGATGAGATGAAGAGGTGATACCTGGAGATATTCGAGCAACAAGCTTCGCAACCAGGTTCCTTACTAGGGATTATTTTTCTTCAAATTATGGATGAGTTTGAAACTTCCTTGGTTAAAATTTTGAGAATGAAATTTATGTAAGGAGTGAAGGTTGTAAAACCTGTGACTCGAGTCAAAGTTTTACATTGGTGAATTAGTCGGTTCAACCATTGGTTCGAGTCGAGTCAGCTTTATGAACCGCATGCTGAGCCAAGGCTAATCGTGAGTTATGAGCGATGAGGGTCAAGTGTACATAAGTATATGATAATAACGTCGAAAAGATGATGAGAAATAAGTTATCAGAGTATATGAAAGTATACAGTGTATTTTATTTTATGTATTTGATAGTAGAATTATTTTTAGGTTGAATAGTGCTTTAGGACGCGTTGTAGGGTAGTTCGAGTGGGCTATTACGTATAAACATGTCATTATGGTGTTATAGTGTGTAATATATTTTATGGATTTTTTCTCTAATTTCTGGATTTTTTAGGATTTATTATGAGTTAGTTATTATTTTTTACTCGATTGGGAGTCGAGTCAAGGTTTATTCACGATATTGCCAACGAACCATTTCTTCCCCCCAACCTTTCTCTTCTTCCCCTAAACCCTCGATGCCGCATTGTGTATGTCGCCGCCATCACCACCGACGCCACCCACTACCAATCGATGCCCCAAGAAATGCCACGCCTTCTCCATGCCACCCCGAGCAGACCCAACTACTGTCAGACCTCCACGACACCGGATTGCCACAGCCTAGCAACCATGCATGAGTCACCTATCCTGTTGCCAGCCACCGCCATCCAGTGGTCGCTTCGACATCTTCAACCCTCTCACGACCTTCCCCAGCCGGAGTGGAGCTCAGCCCGCCCACATTGGTCAGATCTCAACACCCTACTACCGACAGCCCTATTTTTGCCATTTTTCAGTGAGTCACCCACTCTGCAGACAGCGTTGATGTCGTAGACGTGTTAGGCTCACCAAGCCGATGCCGGTGGTACCCCATACTACCTCCATTCTGCCGGTCGCCCAAAAACCACCAGAAAATTGCTAGAACTAGCAGAAAAACCACTGGAATCCACCGGAAAATTGACAAAATCTGTTGGAGCCTCTCGATTTATTATCTCATTCTATCGTGTTTAGTTTAGAATAGGAAAGAGGACGTATCGAGTGGTGGATTTATCATATCCCACTCCACACGGGCCATTTAGCCGATCGTATTTCTAGTTTAATAACCCTTGAGGATGAGTTCCCTCGATTATGTTTTCGAACTCAGATCTAGCTCACGATGCCTTCGGACCTATTTTACTAAATTCCCTACCCATGTCTATATACATGTAGTTTTTGTGTTTTCAGTGAGAAGAGTGGCTTGGAAAATTCGACAACCGTGCAATGTGAGTGGGCACGCGCCAGTTGAAGTGTAGAGGTTTACGGGTACTACTATGCAGTGCATGTCTAGACTTGTGGTTTCAAAGGGTACTGAAGGCGCTTGCCTGAGAGTGCTCGGCCTCTGTACTCATGACTAGGAGTAATAAGGAGGATGTAGAGGGCGGAAGAGAAAATAATGAATTTACTACACAATAAATAGATGAAATGACCAAGGAAAGAGAATGTTATGTTATGGAAAGGGGACGTTGTCGCCTGAGGTCAACGGCTCCCATTAATGCCCTTACGAGAGTTCTTGTCGAAGTTATGACAACATGAGGGTTAGCTATCGTGTGCCAGTTTCATATTAGTTATTTCTAAACCGGTAACACTCATTACTAACGGCTTTTTAATATATATGTAGGTGAGAATCATAAGGAATGAAAGCTGTCAGGACTGAGGAGGAGCAGCACTAAACTGCTGTGTGTAATGTGCAATGATGGTGTGTTGATATTGTGTGAATGATGATAATCATGTTATGATATGTTTTGATAAACTGTCTGTGAAATGACAAGATGAATGTGAATAAACAGGGAGCCATGGAGTTCACACTCGGCTTAGATAGAGACAAAGGCTGCTCGAATAATTTAAATGACGTGCAAGTGTACACGGTCGGAACAATTAATATAATGATAAATGTCCAAGTATCATCCTACAGAGAGCTCAATTTCCTTACATTAATAGTAGAAAATATAACTAAGAGCAAAATAATAATAAAAAGATATTTTTAGTTAAATATAAAACTCGTTCTAGAGTCGAATTTCCCTTGACATGACATTAATCATCATCACATCTTATTCTTATCTTCTATTCAATCGAATTGCCGACCTAGGATTAAAAAAGCTAGAACTATTTCTATTACTAAACTCCTAAGCCAAGAGATAAGATATATCAAACAACGAATGGCCACTCCTTTATATTTAAGATGAGATGACCATTAGATACATGAATTCAAAGAGGGTCTTCACAAATCGATGTAGTTTAATTAATTATGATGTCCACTCAAGTCTCTAACTCTTTGATTTACTCAAATGTCTCATTAAGCTTTGTCAACACCATAAATTGTAGTCATCAATGGGTGGGGTCTAATGTTCTAACCAACAAATCCTAAGCTTAAATTGCTTCATATTTTTCTGCATTAAAACATGTAATGACCCGCCATTTTTCAATTATTTAGTGTGGGCCTAGATGGCTAAGTGTTACTTAAACAAACTACTAAGTTGCTGAATTGTAACAATTAAACAACGATGTATAAAAATTGGTTCCCACAGTCTCTGACCGTTTCCCAGTAGCCACACATATTTCTCAATAAAAATTAAAAAGGAGTCCCAATATTTATCTTGCTCCATGCTCTAGTTGTCAATGGTTCTCTTACCTAATTTCGTATCTGCACACCTCCGGAGGCAATTCCTTGTTATTGATTACAATACTAAGTAGTATAATAGACAAAACAAGTCAAGTACATTCCACTAGTTCCCTATGTTCATTTTAATATGTAGTGGAGCGATACCGCTATACTCCAAAACAATGATCTGCACGCCCCGGCCGTAGATTTTTATGTGGGGAGGCTACCACTACCATCTCCAGTGCCAGTGCTTCGAACACCCTGGCCGTAGCTTTTTTGTGGGGAGGCTATCACTGCACTCAGGTGATTGATACACCGCGTTTGTGGGGAAGCTCTCTCACTGCACTCCAGTGCCAATGCCTTGCACACCCCGGTTGTAGCCTTTTTATGGGGAGGCTATCACTGCACTCAGGTGATTGCTACGCCTATTTGTGCGGAAGCTCTCACTACCAATTCTAGTGCGAATGCCTCTTACACCCCGGCCGTAGCCTTTTTATGATGAGGCTATCACTGCACTCCAATGCGATGGAGGAATTGCTTTGCCTCGCTCACCCTGGCCGTAGCCTTTTATGGCGGCTATCACTACTCCAAAACAATTCGATGCAATACACAATTTACATACATAATACGGCCCCGTGTCAGACTGAGTTAATTCTTTGACCCCGGTTGCACTCGGTACATGGTGGTTGAATCTGGGCTCAGGCCAACCTAGGCTACCAATAAGGAAAATACTACGCTCTACCCATTATACGTACCTGACTTATGATTTTGTCCAACTATGATCCGCTAACCCTAATCTGAGTGAAAGCATAAAATTATAAATTAATATAATTTTATTTGCTTGAACCTACATGCAACTAAATGATATACCATATGAAATATTTCATCTTCTATAATGCTATTGAGATAATTAATTATTCTTGTGACATACTCCTTTAAGTCATTCTTCACATTTTAAGTTAATTATCTAAATCATAATTATCACTTGACAATTAATAAAAAAAATTATTAATTTATAACCAGGAATTTAATTACTATTTTTGATATATTCTTTAACTAATTTGTATTATCCTAATTTAAGGATATTTTAATACAATTATTTTAATTTAATTAATTTAATAAATGTTCGATTTTTATATGATTATAATTTTTTAACCCCTCGATTTAATTTAACCGCTTGTAAGAAGTCGATTAATTATTAACCGTCTATCACGACCGTATTTTATTATTTATGGCAACTTCCATATATTAATTTATCAGTTTAGTCACTTAACTCATTACCCATTAGAATAATTATTTTTATGGATTTATCACTAGTTAATATTATTTTAACTCGAACCGTGTCGAGTCAACCCATATTTATGTAACTATCATCTTCTTCTTCCCCAACTCTCTCCAAAACAGGGGCTGTAATTAGGTGTTTTCTGACGCACTATTCGTCGATGTCAAGACGCCACCTGCCAAGCCACCACCGTCAATCAACTCACCTCCACACCAACTTTGATCCCAACTAGGACTTTTGGCCACTACCTCTCAGTTATGCCCAAAATCATCGCCCAAAGTCGTCATTTTGTTCACAGTCGTCGACTGCACTTCATTTGCCTCCGGCCACCGTCAATCATCGTCGACCACCATCGATGTAACACCCCGATTTCGGTTCACTTAAGAACCGAATCAGAAATGTTACGATCGAGTCGAGACATGTTTAATATTATTAGTCAGTGAGACTCGATCCATAAAATAGATCGAAGTAACCCTCTTGGTGTCATGAGAATGGAAGACATTGTCAATTATTTATAAAAACACAACAAATATAAATAAATATAAGAAAGTAAATACTGCGTTGAGCTCAAGTGTGTGTAGCGTTTATCTGTCCTTCCACCAGAGTCGACTCAAGATTTGCA
>JAVDBV010047725.1:0-30279 GCA_032619315.1 Piper longum
GCTCGGCGCCGATCCGATTTAAATCGGCCGAGTCCGATCCGACTCGGCCGATTTTCTCATCTCTGGGTGTAAGTGATCATTTTTTAAAGGAGTAAGTATAAATGATAATTTTCTAAAAGTAGGGGCATAACTAATTATTTTTAAAAGAAGGAGGTATAAGTAATATTTTGTCTAAAGAAGGGGTATAAGTGATTTTTACTAAAAAAAATCCTTCCTTCCACAGTTATAATATTTTAAGAAAATGACATTTTTATAATTTATAATGGTCGGATGGTTTAAAAAAAGACACTCCAGCGACACTTACGATTTATTAAAGCTTTGTTTGTTTACCGTAAAAGAAATATAAAATTATATATAGTAATTTATGTCAAAAACAATAATTTTGTACTAAAAAATTATTTATTTTTAGATCATTTTATAATAGAATGCATGTAAGGCTTCACAGTTCACACCATGAGCTTCCTTAGAAATGTAATCTCCACCAATTTTTATTATAAAAAACATAAGTAAGAGTGGGAAATTTTTGTGAAAAGATTTTATATTTTATATTCATATTATA
Organism: Piper longum; assembly: GCA_032619315.1. Taxonomy (NCBI): domain Eukaryota; kingdom Viridiplantae; phylum Streptophyta; class Magnoliopsida; order Piperales; family Piperaceae; genus Piper; species Piper longum. The sequence continues at coordinate 560 of JAVDBV010047725.1, forward strand.
ACAAATTCTTCATAAATTATAACTAAAAAAACTGCATAAACTTTTTGGCTTGGTTATACCCACCAAAACGGGCTTTACTTACTTCGTTATAGCTTTGGTGGGAATAAAATATTAACAATCGATTTTGCCCCATAGATGTTATTTTCTTTACTTTTATTAATAAAAGAATAATTAAAATTTTCTTGAAAAGTAATAAATTAAATGGATCAAAGTATATTGAAATTTAAAAAATAATTGATATTACTACAATCTATCGTCTCAATCAATTAAAATGTATTTTTAAAATTAAATTTTATTTGTAAACCCATCATATATGATGCATATGTAACTACGTTACCGCCTTTTAGCAATAGGACTGAATGGTTAAAAGTGCCCGCTCGGCTCATTGAAATATTAAAACCCCCTGTCCCCCAAATTTTTGAAACCATGTTATCAAAATAAATTAACAAATTATGCCATCTATACACTAACATATAAAACTTAAGATACTAACATATAGAACTTAAGATTTTTAATGCAGTGCTGGCACGCATCTTTTAAAATTTGTACAACATTGATCCTTTTATTTCCTATTTATGTAAGTTTTAGTTTAATTAGGACTTATCACATATCATTAACTATTTTATGATATTATTCTTTATTTTTAGGTCATAATTATCTATCTATACTTATATATAAAACTCATGACTTTTAATGTGGTGTTGCCACATGTCTTTTAATTTTTTTTTATAATATTACCCCTTTAATCCTATTTACAAAAGCATTAGTTTAATTAGGATTTATCACCTATCTTTTAACTATTTTATGACATTATTTTTTTATTTTTATTCATTATAATCTATATACTAATATATAAAACTCATGACTTTTAATGAAGTGTTGTCATGTGTCCTTTAAATTTTTTACATATCTTTTAACTATTTTAGGATATTATTCTTTATTTTCTATATATAATAATCTATAACTATATCCATATTAATATATAAAAATGATAACTTAATGTGGTCATGTCATGTATCCTTTAGTTGTTTTACAATACTATATATTTATTTCCTATTTGCAAAAGTTTTAGTTTAATTAGAATATATCATGTATCTTTTAACTATTTTATAATATTATTTCTTATTTCTTATTTATAAAAATAATTAAATACAAATTTATTATTAAAATAAAAATTATATACTACCTCATCGTGCAGGTTAAAAACTAGTTAATTAATAAAGTACAAGTAAATCATTAATGTCAATAGCCATATAAATTTAGACCGAACCATCTTTGATTTTCTACTGTGAATACAGTTAAGTACTAAAGAGGTAAACTAACCCATTTTGGGGGTAAATTTTTAAAATCTAATAATCCCACGTACTCATCACGTCTACACATAAAAGCATCTCAATATCCTTAATTTAAAAGAGAGAATTATAGATTTATCATACAAAATTTATAACCAACAGAGTGAGCTTGGTTCAATCAGGTTAAATTAAATCTAACTAGATTCTAAAATTATAAATAAATTATTTTATTAGATATTAAAAATATATTTTATTATCAATACTTTATTAAATACTGGCTAAAATATTATATTTTCACAAAAAATTAGCTTTTGTAAAACTTTAAATTAATAATTAAATATAAATTAAGATTAAAATAATATAAAGGTTTAAATCTTTGGTGAGTTGCAGACTATGCACAATATATAAGGTACAATCAAAATTAATGGTGCATATAGGTTGAGTTTGGTTAGGTATGTGTTAAACTAAACTCACTCTTACTTTAAATTTCATATAAAATCTAATTATTTACCACTTAAATTTTCACCACCCAAGCCCGAATCCGATTATGTACGGTTTAGAAAATTCAAACCTGACCATTTAAACTTTATTATGATGTAAAAAAAATTAAATTTAGATAATAAGAAGAAAATAATCATAAATAATCATTTGAAGATATAAAGAGATTAATTAGGCTACTATAAACATAAATGAATTGAATAGATATTTGTTTTATTTATATATATATATATATATATTTTTTAATGACAAAACATATTAATGATGTACTTTTTAAAAATTTTATATTATTGATATCCCTCGATATCTAGTACCGGGAACCAAACGTGACTCTTACGCGGATACGAAACTCCGAACCACGAGGTTTTAGTATGGGTTTCGCGGGTACCCAAGAAGACCGGCACCCTAATCAGAAGAATCCGAGCGTACTACACTATTTAAGAACGTGGGCGGAATTTGTATTACGGTCACACCGTTGTGTGGTCAAGTCGCAGGGCGACTCTAATAAACAAATGGACAGAAAATACACGGACAAATTGTCGCCAAACACTGTGGTTCATGGAACATTCGTCTTGCTTTCGGATGGGCTCCACGATTTTTCTCGATGTATTTCAAATGAAATTACTTAATTTGTTGGACAATATTACGATAGCCTGCTTTAAGGGGAATACATATTACTGCAACCCTATAGAAATTCAAGATTTGGCAGAAAACCATGCACTCTTCAATTTATGTTCAATGTCAATATGATTTAAGCTCTTAAATGTTTCTTGGTTATAAATCAAATCTACTCCTAACTTCCCGCTAGGTTTAAGCCGAACTTTTACTTGAAAAGAGATAAAAAATTTTATACTATCAAATGATAGAAAAATTAGATATAATTATATGAAAAAAAGGTGTATTAAGCGAGAATTACGAATAGTTTTATGCACGGAATTTTAATACGGGTCTTTTGATTATAAAGGCAACTCAAATTTAACAATTATAAAAAAAAAAAACCACCCACATTCTTCTTAATTATTGGTGATCAGATCTTACCAAGACCGATCGGAGCTAGCCACCATCGACGGACCTTGGCGGGATTTGGCCATTGGCCTTTAAAAAAAGAAATAAATTGTTGTCCGACCAATTCTAGCCCCCGCCAAAGATTGGATGGCACTAGCTAAGCTAGTTTATTTAAAACAAAAAAAATTGCACTAAACACGTTTAGGGGTATTAAAGATATTTTATTTTTTTTGGGTAATTATATCAAATTTTCCTAGGGTATGGTAATATCAAAAAATCGTTTTACAATTGATATTGATTAACTTCATCTATTGTGAATAATAACGGCTCTATAAAAATAATAGCTTTTCTACGTATTTTTTACACCAATTTTAATTACAAAAAGTTATATTAATTTTTATATTTAAAAATATTTGAAAGTAAATATGTCTTAATTTTAATATTTTTCCACACACAGTAAAAATGTTTTCCAATCTTAAAATATGGATAAAAGCAAGGTGGAGAAAAATATAGTAGAGGAAAATTTCTCGATATTTTTTGGCATGAAAAATAATTCATCTACACCTAATGAATGTCCAAAATTTTTAAAAAAAAGCTAGAGTTTTTCCCCACTGCATAAACTGGAGAAAAGTCGAGCCCCTTTTTTAAAATGTAGAAAAAATCATTTTTTTAGTGTAGATATATATTGAACTACATACCAAATTGAAAAAAGTAGAGGGATCAATGGTTCCATTTAGTTTATTTTCCTCATGACAAGAGCACAACCATTCATTGTACAAACTTCTACGAGGAAACTATTTTGTGAAGCTTCTTATTAGGCTTATACATATATATACCCAATGAAGTCACAACTAAGTGCCTTCATTTTATTCTATCTCCTCCTCCTCTTGCACGCCCTCCTCACCCTTTATATATATCAGTGATCTTTTTCACTGCAACCTGCAAGTCTTCCTCTTTTTGGTTGTAACAAGAGTTTGAATTCTAAGCAAGAACAACCGTGCCATAACTACAAAAAAAAGTAATGGAAAAAAAAGAGAAGCTCACCTTCATTTGCCAGACGCCGATGCCTCCGGATTACTGTTATCATTCCCAGACTTGACATTAACACCGGGCCAAGGGCGGCAAGTGCAATGCTTGCCCTGCTCAATACTCCCATAGACATTAGCAACATGCTTCCCACATCCCTTCCAAGTGAATTTTTTACACTGATTGCACTCAACCTTGAAACACATCGTTCTTCAATTTCAAGCCTTGGCTAAACAATGGTGGTTGTTTGATATATATGGATGCAGGTAATGTATATAGAGCTCCCCTTCTACTCTTGTCTGACATCGAAATTTGTGGAATAAATTAGAATCTTGTCATCTCGATGGTTGCTTGTATCGATCATTGTTAATTTGTTACTCTTATCCATTATAACTAAGTAGCAATGATTACGACATAGCATGTGCTGTTTGTCAGCTCCTAAACCAACAAAACTTACTTGGTAGATACAATAAATCCAGAAAAGCCAGTATGATATAAGGAAAACGAAAGGGCAGCTATTCCCGGGGAAGGTATATTCTCATGGGAATATTATCGAGGACTCTCGGTAAACGCTAGTGCGTAAATTATGAAAGTCCGCAACAACGGGATCTGTGGGTCAATATTATCGGGCGATCCTTACTCTTTATTTTTTGTCCAATATCCTTCTAGCATTTTATCTACCGGGGAAGATTACCCACTTTTCATTTCCTATTTCTTTTTTTTTTATCCAGTATCCTTACTCTTTGGAAGGTCACTTTTTTAAAAAAAAAACCTGAAATAAAGCAGATACGGGTACATTGAATTTTGGGCAATTTTGCTTTGGGAAAAAAAATTTTGGGCAATACTTGCTTGATGTATCATGTTTTTATTTGGGTTTCTTTGGGCATTGGGTTTCTTTGGGAAACTTCCATTGCAATACCCTTACCCACTGTCTCCAACTCCTAGTGGATCTCTGCTTGTAATACCTGCTCTCAAGAGCACTTCATTTACACAAACTGTCTTCAATTCAATACCAATCTTCAGTGACAAATTGAGAAGAGAATTTGCTGGTCTTCTTAAAAAAAAATTGTGATCCAAGTTACCCATCACTGTTTTCATCCATTGGTTTGAGTAATCAAGTAACTAAACGTGGTTTTCCACAACAAAGAATAAATGCTAAAAGCATCCATCAATGGAGGCTAGAAGGATAGAAACGGAGAAGCCAAATGTTCAAATAGCAATGGAGTAGATCAACATAAGCTAAACCATATAGTCCATACCCATCCTAATGTCTTCTGTTTTGGGTGTTCCTTTTACTTCATATCGCTTTATTTTTTTAATTGTAGGCAGGAGTTTGTATTAAAATTCAAAAAAAAAATAGTTAAAAAGGAAGGTCAAATATGACAAATGTAAAAAAAAAAAAAGAAAATTGCTTTCGAGCACAAAAAGGAGGGGGGGATCTATCTACTAACCGTCACTTAATAAGTATATTTAAGAAAATTTATAATATTTTCTCAAGTAATTAACACACTTGATTTTCCTGCCAAATGATACTAATTTGAAACTCACTCACACCCCTCTCTCAGTTTTTTCTTTGATAAAAAGCTCTTTTTATAACAGTATGGAACAACCTTGTCAGCGAGGTGTCAAGTTTTATGATTTATCACGGAGACATAGCAATGTTTGATGCTTTAAGAATACCAGCACTTTTAGAAATAGGAACAGCTAGTAACCACTTTTATGATAATTCGTGGGCAAATTCTGTCGTTAAATATGGATTATGATGTTATCACTAGTCACAACTAAAACTGGTATTTCCTTTTTACATGTCTATAAATGCTTGTAAGCCCATTCAATACTCAGGAGCAAGAGGCACTAAAACCCAACACACGAGTCCCCAAGAACAAAAAGTTAAATATTAATATTAATACAACTAAAACTGGCATTTCTTTTTTACATTTCCATGAAAGCTTGTAAGCCCATGCAAAACTCAGAGCAAGAGGTGCCACAACCCAGAACAAGTCCCCCAGAACATGAAGTTAAGAATATTAATAATTGCAACGAGTTCTGATTGTCCTGTACTGTGTTCTAAATCCTTACAAATCAACTTGTTCCAAAAGAAAAACTTTACGCATTCATTATTGATCAACAAGCTCACAAGAAGACGGCAACTGAATCATCAACTAGACTACCAAACGATCATCGATCACAGTGTACGGTGTCCGTCACATTCATGAAGCTGCCAAACTTGGTCCAATCCACCCAATAATCTTCACGTCAATTAGTGATGATAATATCATATTTTACTTCACCGAATGAAACAGCTAGAATATGGTAGCATTCCTTCTCATTGTCACAACACTCGCCAAGATCACCACCATGGGCATTCTTCTAGTTTCACATGCACTATCCGGTCTTTTTGGCAAGCCTCCTCGTAACCTCGACATACCCAAGGAGGCTCCAGAACCGGCTGGTTGTCGGCCTATAATTGGTCACATACCAGTGCTAGCTAAAAAGCAGATATTGATCCGAACGCTTGCAGACCTCGCCGATCAATATGGACCCATGTACACATTGTGGATGGGTGCTCATAGAACAGTGGTGGTGAGCAATTTGGAGATTGCCAAAGATTGCTTCACTAAAAATGACGAGAACCTCTTCAACAGGGCACCAATTGCTGCAGGCAAGTACCTTGGCTACAACTTTGCCAACTTTGGGTTTGCACCAAATGGTCCTTATTGGCGTTCAATCAAAAGATTGGCCCCTCAAGAGCTTCTATCACGGGGGCAACTTGAAATGTTCAAACTACGGCCGTTCACAAGTCAAGTTGGCTCACGAGTTTTAATGAGTCAGACTCGATTTGGGCCAAACTCGTCATATTTATAACTCGACTCAATAATTCAATACTTATAACTCGACTCAACTCAGTGACAAATGAATCTATACGAATTCTATCAAACCCGAATTGACTCAACTCGAATTAAAATTGACTCGTAACTTGAATAAACTCGACTCGACTCAATTTATTGCTTTAAATGCAGGACGTTTCGTATACTCAATCTCAATTCAATTCAATCCATATTTGATAACAACATGCAATAAATACAATAAAATTACAGTGTAACCAATTTTTTTTAAAAAAAACCTTGATAACAATAGACAAATTTATCAATGTTAAGCAAAAAAAAAAAATTAACGAAAAAAAAGTCAATCACCAAGAACACCAGAACCATCAAAACCGCACAAATCTTACGCATAACAAACCAAAACGATCAAGATCACAGGAATCATCCAACAAAATAATCGAGTCCGATAGATAAAATGTTATGGTAGTAGTTCGTAATTAGTGACAATGCATGTTTGTGCCCCCAAAATACTACAACCATCTACAGATCAAGATAATGCTCAAATTGCGAATCGAAATCAAATCAACTACTTATAATAATCAACAACAACAACAAAAAACAGCAAAACCATCAGAGTCGCACAAATAAATTCAGCAATCCAAAACTATAAAAAAACTGAAACAAACGCACGAACATAAAAACAAAATCGGACTAGAGCAACAACAATCACTTGCTGCTCGTAGTTGGAAATGTGGGCGGCAATATGCTGGTTGAGGATGGCCTTCTGCTGGTTTTGAGGGAGGAGCATCTGGGTCATCGGCTTGGCGACAAGGGTGGTGGGGATGCCGAATGGCGTCCCGCCGCCAACTCCTCCTACTCCGACCCTGTCGGAGTTGTGAGGGTGGTGAAGGGCAAAAGCCGCGGCAGGTCCGCTGTAGGCAGAGAGCTTCGCAAATCGCCGCTTGTTGCCAATTGACCGTCGCCCGTCTCCCACTGCCGCTCGTCGCCCATCGCCCGTTGATGGTCACCGGCCATCAGCCGCCACAGCCGCTCCTTACACCCAATACGGCCATACCCTAATCGAGCTCGAGCTCGAGTTCGATTTTTCTTTTTATATGGGTTTAGGTCGAACTCAATTTTTTATTTTTTAAGTAACCCGACTCGAAACTCGAAATTATAAAAACCCAACTCGAACCAGTTAAACTCAAACCGATTAAAACTATTAACGAGCCGGCCACGAATTTTGGAAAAATCGACTCGGACCAGCCCGTGAACAGCCCTAGTTCAAACATGTTGGATCACAGAGGTTGATCTCTGTATCAAACAATTGTACAACTTGTGGGTGAAGAAGGGTAGGCTTCCAGTTAAGGTGGAAATGACGCAATGGTTTGGTGACCTGACCTTCACAATGTAGTCATGATGATCGCCGGAAAGCGGTACTTCGGCACGAATTTTGCCGGAGGTGACGTAGAAGCGAGGTGATTTCGAGAAGCGATCGAGAAGTTGTTCTATGTAAGTGGCATGTTTGTCTCTGATGCGTTTCCTCTGCTTGAGCCATTGGATTTAGGTGGCACCACAAAACAGATGAAGAGTTCATGGTCGAGGGGGTGGCTGAGCATCGCCGGCGTAGAGAATCCAACAAGGGGCAGCTGGCCAGGGACTTCATAGACGTGATGTTGTCAACAATGGAGGATAATCCTGTTCCGGATTGTGACCCCGATACTGCAATCAAGGCCACCGCACTGGTAAAACGGTTCCACCTTTGTGAGCAAACAAACCATTGTAGAAGGGAAACATTTAGTATTCACACATACTAGTCATATATACAAGCATCTTCTTCAAATTGCCATTGGTAGAACTTAATTTTGTCTCCCCAATCAGTTTGCTTTTCTTAAAGATAAACTGATTGAACAAACATAAGTTATGTATAAACAGCTATAACCTTGATGAAGAAATCTTTGTACTTGTCTGAATTTGTACGGCAGACTCTCATTCTTTCAGGCACAGACTCATCCTCGGTGGCACTACATGGGCACTAGCCCTGGCACACCCAGAAGCACTAAAGAATCTGCAAGAGGAGCTCGACAAGACTGTTGGACAACACAGGAATGTGGAAGAATCGGACATGAAGAATCTTCCCTACCTCCAATCAATCAGCATAGAGACACTCCGAATGTACCCACCAGCCCCACTAGCAGTTCCCCATCCAGCCATAGACTACTGCACAATTGGTGGCTACCACGTACCTGCTGCGACAAGAGTGACCTTCAACATATAGAAGATATAGCACGACCCCAAAGTGTGGGCGGAGCCATTTGCCTTTCGTCCGGAGAGATTCCTGACCAGCCACAAAGATGTGGATATTAGGGGTCAGAAGTATGAGCTCATTCCATTTGGGTCAGGAGGAGGATATGCCCTGGTATCTCCTTCGCTATGCATGTCATGAGCTTGAGCTTGGCACCTATCATAGGTCTAGTCCACGTGACGAAATAAGATTAGGATTTGATCGTTGTTCTTAAGGTTTCCGTGTTTAAGAGGGGTGGTTGGAGCCATTTTGGTGGTGAGAATAACTTACCATACTAATTTGTGTTGAGTTGCAGATATGGAACTTGGTATACGAAACTGTCGGGAGCGGCAATCTATGCGGCCTATGTATCGATAATGCTTACCGAGCATGGGGTCGTGATGGGACCAAGAGACCTCATGACGGGTGCTGGTTTGTGATGCAACAGTAGCCGGGTACTGGTGACTGAGAACCATCGGCTAGGCGTCACGAGCGTGGGTTGTGCATGACCGATCAGGTGTACCGAACGAGGACCAGGCGTGATCGATCACCAGTGCCGAGTGTATGTCGAGCGGTATCGAGCAATTATTGGTACCGGGTCTCGGCATGATCGGTACGGGTAGCGTGCGCATTGATCGGTAGCGGTACCGAGAGCCAACGTTAGGGCGTACCGATATTTGGAGCGGTCAGCATGTTCGAGCGAGCACAGTCCCGGTACATGGTGCGGTATGGAGCGTCTATCGATAGCAAGTACCGGTACTCAGGAGTGATGACCGATACCCGATAGCGGTACTTTGGAGTGTGGTCGGTAACTGGATACCGGTATTTGGAGTGGTACCTAATCCCATGCGGTGTCGAGTGCCGATGAGTAGCAATGCTCGAGTTTCAGCAGTCTGGTCGGAAATTGCCACAACGCCGAGAGGGTAGAACTCTTGTGTTCGATTGCTGGAATTGGTCAAGCCATGGGTGGAGCTTGAGGCCAGCGGTGCAACCGACTTGAAGATAACGATCATGGCAAGATTTGAGATCTTCTATCTAAGGGAAAATTAGATAAGGCAACATCCTTAAAAATAAAGATGAATCAGATATAAGGAGTATCTTCGGGACTTCAAGATAAATACGGGCAGATATGTACATATATCTGCTGGCGTCTTCAAGGAAAGGGGACAATAATTGGATTTCTGCACTTTGAGGAGAGAAACTCAAGTTATAGAGAGAATGAGTGGGAGATTGTGTGAAAGTGCTGCGTGGAGAAACACTTGCCGAGATCCGGTGCGGGTGGTGGAGTTGCTTCAGCCAGACCTTCACGTTGAAGGGCTAGAACTTCACACATTGCTTAGAGCAGTCGTCATCCAAGGGATCAAGGTATACAATACTCTTTCGGCAACCTTAGTGTTTTTCATATTTGAGTGAATTGCATGTGACAAGTCGATCCAAGGGGTGAGACTTGGGGTTGTGCGGTGAGGATTATATGTGATAAGGGTTTATCTTAATCCCCATGGTCTTTTTGTTTGATAGGAGACCAACATTATGGGGTTTGCATGTCCATAACGTGCAAGTAGTCAGGGGTACTTGTGTATTCCTTTGTTCGTTGTGTTTGGAATAAATGTTAGAATCGGGGTTCCGTAATAGGCCAAAGTCGACATCGGGTTTGGTTGTTTGGTCGAGTTTGGGGGGGAATTTCGAGAACTCGACGTACCGTGTGTCGAGTAGCGGTATTGGTAGTGTCGGGTGTGTTGGGTATTGACTTGGTGTAGCGGTACTCGTGCTGGTGATTTATCGGTATCGTTGAGTCGAATTGCTGTTTACCGGTAGCCGATAGCCTGTTGAGTGCACTAGGCAGTTCGAAAACGACCAGGCAATTCGATGGCGATATATGATAATGTTGCTATTTTCAGGATCGCAGTGACTACTGTTCATTGCGTACTTGAGGTTAGCTGGTATTTTTAAGAAAGAAATACGCCGCACGAAGTGTCATTTAGGGCGAAAAATTCTACACTAAGGGAAATACTGTGACACTAGGCTTGCTCATGGGTTTAGGTTGGAGATGCCGCAAGGGAACCCATTGACATGACCGAAGGTCTTGGCTTGACCATACCCAAGGCAACGCCTCTTGACATTCTCTGCACACCAGGCCTGCCTTTTCATCTCTACGAGTGATGTTTTATGTTTTTGGGTTGTTGATGTTTGGAATGTTTACATTTGAGACATGTTTTCTACGTATGCTTAGTGTGTGTTAAACTTGCAATATATTTTACTTCGATATGTGTGAGGGACTTAATATACGGTGATATGTCGTATTGCTACAGTGAATAATGCTTTCGGGTTGTATACTATGTGGTAGGTCGGGGATTTGATGTAACACGTCGTCAGAGCAAACTCACCGTAACATTTATGCAATTGGTTTAAATATTCTTAATTATAATTAGTTAAGATTTTAATTATAAAAATTAAATTTATCTCTTTCATTTAAAAATTTTTATCATACAAAACCTATAGCGAATTTGTTTTAATACTTGCTACAACAAATCCCTGATATATAAGATCTAAACACACGAATAAAAACCAAAATCTAATAAGATTTTAGAAAATTACCTCTTTTTGATAATTTTGGGTTTATTTTTTTGATAATTTTATGGTCCTCGACGATATTTTTCTAACTTTTTGCAAAAAATTTATCAAGAAAAGAAGAGATTTTTTTGGTAACATTGAGCGGTGACGTTTTGGTTCATCGCTGTATAATATAGTCCCTCGAATGGTTCTATTGAATATTAAAAACAAAATATATCTTCTCGAATATGTAAATTTAAACATTGTATACTCCATTACTCTTTGGAATAAATTTAGTCTGTGGCTTCTTCAATCTAAACTCCTTAAGTAACTCATAATGGCATGACTCCATAATTGACTATTAGTCATCTAAGAATAAAAGTTGTTTCAAACGTCGTTATACTTCTTAGAAGACAATATTAAAAATTAATTTTGATTTTATGTTAAAAATAAATAATAATCTTAATTTAAGTTGGTATAACAATTAAAAAGTATAAATTTAAGGGGGTTGATTAACTATTTAAAGTGGGGAAAAATTTTAAAATGATACTTAGTTGAGAATAATAACAATTAGTATATGAAAGAAAAAATATACAACGCCCTTGTGCAAGTATATCATTAGTTCGTTAAAATAAAAATAAATGTTACTCAAAAATCAAAAGCAAATTTGAGTAAAGAAAAACTCAAATTAGTTTATTAAACTGATAGCCCTACTTGTAAGATAATTTGAAATCAAAACTAAATCTACTGAATGATTGATCGAGTGATTGACAAAAATCATAAATTAATAATATAAAAGATATTTTTAAAGTTTATTATTAAATTATCATTGATAATTATTAAATTTAAATTATATCAATCTTAATTTTTAAAATTTTCATTATAATATAATATTTTTTATTCAAATATTTTTTAAAAATAGTTTTAATGTTTATGCTAATTGATATCAGATAAACTAAAAATATTAAAAGAGATAATGATTACATAAATGAGATATTAATTATTTGTGAGAAAAATTAATATCTATAATAAAAATAATTAAAAATGATTTAAAAATAACTTTTAAAATGGGAAAAAAATTAAAAATGATACTTAGTTGGGAATAATAATAATTAATGTATAAAAGAAAATATATACAACATCCTTGTGCAGGAATATCACTAATACGTTAAAATAAAAATACATTTTACTAAAAAAATCAAAAGCAAAATTGAGTAAAGTAAAACTCGAATCAATTTATTAAACGGAAAGCCCTATCTGGAATATAATTTGAAATAAAAAACTAAATCTACTCCAACACACAAATTAAGTACCTTAACCATGTATGAGGTATACCCAATCAATTTCACTAATCAGTTATGATTGAATAAAAAATAGATCAAATATAGAGATTATTTTATTCGATTAAATGACCAATTGAGCGATTGAAAAAAATTATAAATTAATAATATAAAATATATTTTTAAAGTTTATTATCAAATTATCATTAATAATTATTAAATTTAAAATATATCAATCTTAATTTTAAAAATTTTCATTGTAATATCATTTTTTTATTCAAATATTGTTTTAAAAAATAGTTATAATTTTTATACTAATTGATACTAGAGAAATTAGAAAAAAATAAAAGAAATAATAATTATATAAATGAGATATTAATTATTTACAAGAAAATTTAATATTTATAATAATTTTTTAAAATATAATTCAATAAACATAAGATAGAAATTAATTTTTATATTATTCGAATTTTTACCCTGCAGACAGAGACCAACCAAATATTTTTACCCTGGATGACGGCTTTTTGTCCGAGATTCGGTGAATAGATGTGGCATTGTATCGGGAGACGTCCGTCCGACCGGCGCCTCCCTTAATTGCGTAAATAAATAAATCAGAGCGACTCACCGGGACGCACAAGAAAACCAGTCAAAAAAAGAGAGCTAAGCCTAAGATCGCGCTCTGATTTGGGAAAACCCCATCTACTTTAAAAGTCGCTTCCACGTCAACTCACCAAACCTGTTCCCGACAGCGTTGGCCAGCCCCAGCACCAGAACAGCCACAAGGCCGAAAAGAGTTGATAAGACGGAGTACCCGTCGTATCCAAACTTGTTTCAATGAACAGAGCAGCTTTACCCTGGCTGTGGACTGCAACACACACACAAGCAAGCCCAGTCCCTTTCTCCCTCCATCTATAGGCCTGCGCCTGCCATCCCTGCTCTCCCCTCGTTGTGTCAGATAAAGACAAGTATATTTGTATATTTGTATGATTTATCTCTACAACTCTATCTAACTTTACTTTACTTCTGTCGGTATGTAGCATCATGTATATATATATATATATATATATATATATATATATATATATGTATGCATCATCATGTGTATGTGCTTCTGTTCAACGTAGCCAAACCTTCTCCCTAAAAAAACCACCGCTTCTCCCTGCACTCACTATCCACCGCCACTTCTTAACGTTGCTACACACGCAAGGAACGCTGTGAGTGCGTCTCTTTGCTCAACTTCTCCCCTCTCCCCCACTTATTAATTGACTCCTCCCCACTCCCCTCACCTCCACCTCTGGTTTGCTTTTGTTTTCTCATCAAGCCTGTTGCCGGCTTCCTTTTAATATATGTGCGTATCTCTTTCTGATCTCTTTTTTTTTTGTCATGTCGTCTTATTCTTCGTCGTCGTCGTCGTCTTCCTCTGATTCCGGATACACTAGGGAGCCGGCGGCCGCGAGGTTTAGGCACGACATGGCCGGCGTCTGGGCGGAGCCCTTTGTCGAAGCGCTGGCCGTCCGCGTCGCCACCGACGCCGTTTCGCAGGACGGCCGCCTCGCCGCCGGTCCTGCACTTTCCGCCGTGTTCCAGGTTCGTTCTCCTTTTCTTCTTCTCTCTTTCTTTTGTACTTGTTTTTTGTTTTTTGTTTTTTGTGTGTTTTTTCTTTGTCATATTTGCTAGTTGCGAAGGACGTTGTTTAGACCACATACCAATGGACGGCCATGAAGATACTAAGGCATGGTACTAGCTTGTTCAACCTGCTTCTTCTTTTTTGGGTTAATGGTTATTAATGTTTGAAATGGAAGTGGTAATACTTGATTGGTAAGTTGTGCTTATTAGAGTGTACAGTGAAGTTCATAGAGATGAATAAGCCTAAAGCATGGACATTGGTGGTAGTATTTATTGTATGTACTAAGTCTGTTGGCCCTTTTATCCTGTCACCAAATTGAGAAATGCCGGGGGGGGTGGGGTAGATATGACTTCATTTTTATCAATTATATCCCGTGAACATTACATTGTTATGGCTCCACTAGCTGCACCTGCATTGTATTATTATGTGATGCTAGAGTGATGAAGCCCCTTGTGGTGTTGTAGCTAGCTAATATACAAAGCTGTAATCAAACGTTTCCTCCTGGTTTGATGGCTTTTCTGGAGCCGTTCTCACCTGGTTGCCTTGTCAGTTCTCGTTGGACTTTTAACCGGAGCCATCAAACGTCGCTTTTGTGCAGAATCTTTCCAAGCTTTTGACTCGGCCTTTCCCAAGCTTTCCAATTTTTTTAACTTTTGGATGTTATCTCTTCCCTCTTCTTTGCATGTTTGCACGTTAAACGAAACCGCAGGTTTGCAGCGTGAGCTAATGAGTACACACAGTATTGCCATCCAACTTTGCTTTTGTTCAGGAGTTGAATTTAGTCACATGGGTTGTGAATCTTGTGATAGGAGGATATTCAATGCCACCCCTGTTAAGAGTTTTCTTTCTTTTTTTGACTGTATTCGTGCCATTTCTGATTTGCTATCTGGGGTTAGTACTAATGACTGTGAGTAAAGGTTAGCAACACTTCTGTTCACGTTTGATAGAGTACTCTGATCACTTTCTATGTAGTATCTCTGGCTCTTCAATTCATCGATGGAGAAGAACTTTTAATTAGGAGTACTACAATAGTCGTTTCATATGTGTATTGAAGTTATGCATAGTAAGTACTAACGAATAGTCTATTCGCTCTTCTTTTACGGGAATTTTTTTTTTAGCCAAGTTATCTTTTGATGAAGCTTGATGCAGTATTCATCTGGATGATTGGCTATTTTTGCAAGATCTTAGAGAGTTGATAAGTGTCAATAAATAAAACCGTAGCTGGGTATTTTGCATTCTATATTCGCTCATAGATAGAAGTTTCCCTTATATCTTTTCGCTTTAAGATATTATTATACAGTAAATGGTGAAAGCAAAATTTTTAAAATAGTAGAAGACATTTAGAAAGCACATATATATGATATTAATCTGTACGAAAGATTACTACCTACTGAAGGAGGATTGGCAATGAGATGAAAAATCATTATTTTGATGTAATTTTAGAATCTATATTATGCAATATGCCTATAATGTATCTTTGTACAATCTTTAAGATATTATCTTATGTATTTTCACTTAGTAATAGGACACATATATTACTAGTCTGTGAGATATGCATATAATTAATACATGAAGGCTCTCAAATTGGTATTTTTATAGAAGACATTAGTTTTAATGTAGAATGAAGTATATGACTACTTGTCGCTTGATTTTTTTCTCCTTTAACATGTATAAATCATATCACCAAATTCAATGAAATGATGATCTTTTACTAGGATTCAAGTTTAGAGCTATTAGTCTTCAATAGAACAATTAGCTGGCGACAAATTGAAGATGATATGAATGATAAGTTTCACTTCTTGTACTCTATATTCAGAGACAGCTTATACACGTTTGAGCAATGCTTTGTTCTTGTCAGTTTAGAGTTCTTTCTGTTAATATTATTTGGAGCTTCAGCTGTTGAAGCATTTTAAGACATTTCTATACTATATATACTTCCCCGAGGCCATTTTTGAAGCAAGTTATTTATGATCCAACTTCATTACCAGCTGAAAAATAATCCTTTATATTAATAATTATATCTGTCGTGCATTTTGCTGATATAATGAAAATGGCCTTATTCTACAGTCGATTGGATATGTTGTTTGCATAAATTGAGATGTTGGCTAATGATAGTGGGCATATTAATTTGTATGATTTCGTCAAGCAAGCTTTATATATTGTAAATTTGTACTCACTTGTAGATATTGTAGAAAAGCATAGGTACAAGATAGCGATGAATTTGAAGGGTTCAACATTTCAAACTAGGACCTTTTGAGATACAAGACTTGCTGGTTGATCAATCACAATATTTGGGGTTTATTAATGACTATTTATTTGACTTCATAAAAAAAATTTACTTTTGCCCTTAAGGCTGTTTGTGGGCTACATTGCCACGGGAAAAGTATATCCCACAAAATAATCTTAAAAACCATGAAGAGTATATATTTGCTGGGATAATATAATTCGTGGAATATATTGGGATATGCGTATATTTAAGATATTATTTTACAATTTTAAAATTATATTTTGAACATTACTCCATGTAGTCCACATCAAACTTCAATATATTCTATGGTTTATCATAATTAAAAGCCATAGTTTTTTGTAGTGAGTTCTGTGATCTTTGCTTGCTTGGTCAATAATTACATAGGCTGCAGGTGCGCTTAACTTTCTCCGCGAGATTATTATTTATGGTAGTAGGATCAAGCTCATTACTGGCTTCTTGCCTGTGGAGCGTGCTATATCCAAATTATTATTATTTTTCAATTTAAATTTACTTCACTTCAACACTTGGTATGCTAAACCATAATTGTTCATGTTTATGACTGCAAAAATTAAGTGCAAAATACAAATACAAGTTACTAAATTAGGCAATGAAATGGGTCTGTTTATTTTCCAGCAAGGGAACAATTAGAGGTCAAGGTAGTTTAAGATCATCAACATCTATATATATATATATATATATATACATATATATACATATTTATTGTCATTGTAAATAGATATTAACCAGGTAGTTATCAAGGTGACCGTAGTGTTTCTTAGTTCAAAACACACAAGAAACAAAGTTGAAAAGCATGGAACAAACAAAAAAGGTACGGAGATTTTAAAATAGTGGGACTTGTGTACTTGAATTTGGCCACTGCCATTAATTTCATTGTTCTCCCAATGGAGTTAGTGGTGTTAATTGAGCGAGCCAATTTGTGAGCATTTAATTGATTTGATTCGACTCAAAAGTCAATATTTAAATGTTTAAACTCGACTTCAACTTGAACTCAAATTTTACAAATTGAGCTTGAGCAAGACTGTGTTCGATTTGATTTAATTCGATTATAACTCGAATTCGATTCGTAGCTCGATTCGATAAAATAATATAATAATATAATTTTTATAATATATATAATATATTAATAAGTTTAATTATAATTAGCTATAT
Source organism: Piper longum (assembly GCA_032619315.1). NCBI lineage: Eukaryota > Viridiplantae > Streptophyta > Magnoliopsida > Piperales > Piperaceae > Piper > Piper longum. The sequence goes on from JAVDBV010047725.1 coordinate 18,365, forward strand.
TTATTTATCTATAATAAATTAATAAAAAAGTGAGATAGTTGAGATGGTAAGTATTTAAGTACTTAACTTCTTGAACAAGGTTGTGGGTTGGGTTTAAATTACGTTAAGTGTATATTTTTAATTGAGCTGATTTTGAGAATTTAAGTTTATTTGATTCGAGGCAAAATTTGAATTTAATTCGAATATATATATTTAAAATTTATTTAATCTCAAATAAGATCGAACGAACTTTAAGTACTTGTCTAACACCCCTAGACGGAGCAATCGATGAAAGAAGCCACTTTTATCCGGCGTATATACATACGGACGGCAGCAGATATGCTTGGGTTTGCACGTAAACCCAGCCAAATTCTATATCTTTTGTTCGTACTATCCTCTCACTATTCCACTGCTAATGTGTGAATTTTGTTGTACCAGGTATGCACCACATGGCATACGGTGTCCCGATCCGAGCTCCTATGGGAGACCCTTTCCCGCCAAATTTGGAAGCGGGGCCTCCGCCTACAGCCAACTTGGCGGGAAGAGTACCTCAGACGCCACCGCACGGCCCACAACTTCCGACACCGGCGATTTGTCCACCGCTCCTTGGAGTTCAATCATGGCGTCGCCGGCGGCGGCCGGCTCACCTGTCGCTGCCTCGCCCTCTCCACCCGCCACCTCGCCTGCGGCTTCCTCGACGGCTCTGTCCGCCTTTTCGACCTCCGCACCGCCGCTCACGTCCGCACCTTCCAACCCCGCCGCCGGGACCGCCTAGGCCCCTTCTCTAGCGCCATCTCCGGCATCGTCCTCGACGACGCCCGCGTCGTCTTCGCCTCCTTCTACGGCGACGTGCACGTCGTCGCCGTCGGCGACCCCGGCCCCACCTGCCGCAGCACCCGCCGTGGCGACCCGGCCAGCGACGGCGCGCTCGTCGACTTTGCCGGGCACGACCGGTGGTGGGTCGGGCTCTTCGCCGGCGCTCCGTGCCGGGCGCTGCATGTGTGGGACAGCACCACCGAGCAGCTCGTCTTCGTCGGGGGCTCGCTCACCGACGCCGACGCGCTCCTCGGCTGGCGCCTGCTCACCGACTTCGACTCCGCCGCCGACGGCGTGGGCCGGGTGCGGGTGGCATCCGCCTCCGACGCCGGCGTCGCCGCCACGCAGCTCAAGCTCCTCGTCTTCGACCTCCGACAGGTCGGGCTGGTTCTCGGTGAGGAGGAGGTGGAGCAAGGGGTGGTGGTGGACCCTCTCGACGTGAGCAACGACATGTATCTGGTGATAGACAAAGCCGGTATAGCCAGGGTGAGGAAGCTCCGAAGCTTTGAAGAGGTGTGTACGTTTGTGATCCGGCGAGGCCGCGGCCAGGCCAAGATCTTGGGCTGCTTGAACGATGGGTATGCCTTCGTGTCCATCAATGGAGCTATCTATGCATGGAACGTGGAGAATGGGCAGTTTCTGTATCGGCTCCGGGAGAGGATCGGCATGGCCACCTCCCTTGTTGCAGACGACGATCATGTTGCCGGCTGCACCATTGATAATGGTATACATCTCTGGACATTTTCTGCTGCCTAGTTCTTTGACAAAATTTTTTTTTGGGTCTGTGTGTGAATGTTTAGATTGGCCAATGGTGACTGACATAACCTCGAAACATCAAGCTCTTTTTCTTCTTTTCTTCTTCAAAGGCGAGGTTATGTGATTCACATTTAGCCAACCTAGATGTTTATGCTTGGGACAATATAACCTAAACCGTTTTAGGTCAGAGGTATGTTAGGGAATAGTGATTCCTCACTATTATAATTTTCGGGCTAAGAGGTGATCATCATCAATTGGAATATTTTTTGTAACATTTGGTTTGTTCTTTCGGGAATCATATGGTGGTAGTATGTAAGATTGTGATGATCACTCCCCTGCTTTTGCCTAATTCTGTTGTATTGACGAAGAGGGGCTGCTTCTTTTGTAGCTGTCAGCAAATGACCCTCTGGTTACTTGTGGAGGGAACATGTTCTAAGCAAATAAATTATACGCCCGTGGCATGATTTGACGAATATGGAGAAAAAAAGGAGATGTATGAATATAAAGTTTTATCTTTTACAATGTGAAAATAAAAATTGCGTTCATCAAATTTTATTCTTAATATAGGAATTCAGCATCTAATTCATCGCATTTGCTTGTATATTCTATGACAGCCAGGGAGCAGCAAGAATAGATCGAGAATTGTGTTGGTATTGGAGTCATTAATTTATAGAGTTTGACATCGAAGTAACAAAACGAATCAAGAGTTATCAAGTCAAGTTTTAAGACTCTTATCTTCAGACTTGTATCAATTTTATCTGGAGTAATGTAAAATTACCTGTGGGCAGACTCAATGACAGCAGGGGACCAACTAGGACGCAAGGACTTGACATATACTGCTGTTGCGTGAGGACATGCCATCGAAGTGCCGGAAAAGATGTTTTAATCCTTCTCATCCCCACTCTTCAGAGGGGCCGCCGTTGACCATGCGGCCTAAATGTTCACTCCTGGTGCAGCTATGTCAGGCTGCACATTAATGCATTAACCGTGCTCAGATCACAGTATTTATAAATTACACCGATTATTCATATATACCAGATTAATTAACAAATCTCAAATTTTAACGAAGAAATTAAGTATACGATAAAATATAAATAAAATAAAAAATTTATCTTTCGGTATAATAGATCATTTGACGATAACCACCATGCAAGCCTAGGTTTGATTGCTAATAAAAAGTCTGGTTTTTACAATTTATCATTCTTTTTTTATGAAACACCGTAACTTAATTTTCAAGAGTTATTAGTCGGGAGATTTTTTTTGTATTTATAGATTTACCATTATTTTAAACTAATTAATATGAAAAATATCCGAAGATAATATTTAACTAACTTAAAATTAAATAAAAATTAATCTCTTTGATTTACTGTGTCCACGTGCCTCCACCAGCAAAATTACCCCAAATTACGCCGACACTTAGAATTCCCGGAGTAATCAAGCTGGGTCCTCTTGAAGAGAAGGATACCACAGTGGGAGCATCTGCATTAAAAACAATTTCACTTTTGCAGTGTCAATCAGTTGGTGATCGTTTACAAAGCTTGAGGCGCTGATCTACAAGTTAATGATATATTGAGAAATACTTCGTCTTGTTTATATATCCCCTGACATTGATGCCGTCGTCGACGCTAACAACGGCGGTGGGCAAATCATAGGAGCTCGGGTAATCGACAGATTCCCCGACTACTTTTATTTGCCCGTAAGCACCGTTATTCTTAGGTTCAGAGCCTTCATAATTTGTATGACAAATAATGATTTTGCCCTTCACAGCAGTCCCAACAGAAGGAGAACTTCATGTATAGACCATGAGAAAACACTTAACATGTCAAAGCTTGTGGTGGTTGTTCATCAAGAAGAAGATGCTGGTAGAAGCAACTGTTCATGTCCGTAGAATAAACTCACCCAAAGCTCCCCTTGTAGAGCAGGACCAAAGCCTCTGTCACTAAAGCTTTTGAACTCTAGCCAGATGCCGGAATCAATCATGCCCACAATTATATCATTTTCAAGCTCAAAATTGTGAGGCTCGTTGAGGCTTAGACCCAAGTAATACCAAGACCGAGTAGTTTGAGGCCAGTAAACTTTGCTCGGGAACACCGATAATACGCTGTTCGTTTCTGCAAATGATGTTCAGAACCAGCTAACTATTCAGAGTGAAGATCGACTTCTCTTATGGTTGGCTGATATGAATATTACGCATGAAAAATCCGAAAATTCACAGGGTGAAAAAATCAGATCTGCCCAATCAAACAATTAAATGACTTACGACGTTTACCCGATAGGTTGATCATCTCCGATTGGGTGAGTTTTGCGGCAAACCCATTGAAGCTCCGTCCAAAACTGCGGACCAGCGCTCACTAGGAGAGCTACAATATTATTACAAAAAATCATCCTATTTCGAATTTAAGATATACACAGATCATAATCCGGGTACGTTTATAGCTAGAATAACGCAATCTCCAATACGGGTTGTTACCTATTCTCAAGCACTCTAGCTAGAAGGCCGTCATGAGCAGAGGCCAAAGAGATGTCGCCCTTAGAAGCTGTCCCCCATGTATACTATGTACACCTGGGGATATGAATAAATAATATGAAGAAAGGAATGAATGATATGAATGCTACGTTGATTCCCATTGAAGATCATTTTCGGTGTGCAACGCCTTTATGTCGATTATTGGTCGCCATATCCGTTTCCTGTTGATCTTTTTGACAGCAATTCAAAGAATACCTACATGGCTGGCTTCTCCGACCGAGGCCCGGCCCAAAACTCTCTTCAAGCAACTGGCTCCCCTTTTTTTTTAACAACAATAATTTTGAAAGGCCTTTGAGTTAAAAGATAATCACGAAGCCGAGGCGTGAAATGGCAATAATAATTGGCCACCGGATGAGGTTCTTGGATATGAAAAAAATGAAAGTGATGCAACTTTTACCTGTCACTCGGACTTCAAAAACTATTTGAATCATACATTGGAAAGAAAAGAACCCGATTCTATGAATGGCTTAAGTAATTGATATTTTTTTCAGAAAATAATCAATCTTAAAAGTTACCAGACCCATATGAAACAAACATGGTTGGTTGCATGAATCTGAATCGGAATCTAAATCGGTTTTCTAAGGAATCGGAATCGGAATTGGAATTGGTCTAAATCGGCTAAAAATCGGTTTTCTTGAATCGGTCAAGAATTGGTCTGAATCGGAATCGGAATCGAAATCGAAATCGGTCCAAATCGGTTATATAAAAAAATTTGACAACTCATAATAAAAATAGTTGAAATATATAATTATATAATTTTTTAACATAAATACACAAATTTAGATATTTATACAATAATTATAAAAGTATGTAATTATGACAATAAAACGGCAGAGTCCTACTTGAAAGAACAAATAAGAACATACCTGAAAGAACATACTCTTTATGTAATTCAAATAAAAACAATCTTGAAAGAACATACCCTTTATGTAATTAACACAATTTCGTATAATTTCATATCTGAAAAAACATTCACAATTTATCATTACAATACCACAATTTAACACAATTTAATACAAGTCAAAAAAATGAATGTTCAGCACAATTTTATATAGTGATAATTAAATCATCTAATTCATTATCTGAAACATGTTCGGAGTCTGAATCATTATCACCAATGAGAAGAGTAGAGCTATCATCTGCATTAACATGAGATCCCTGTGTAAAAGGAGGCGTAGAACCCCCAATCAGATAAAGTTCCTCAGGTTCAGGTGGCAAAGATAAACCATCAGACGAAGTAAAACACGATCCAATTGCAGTTTTCAATGTAGTACCACTTTCATTCGCAACAACGACATCTTCGTCTTCACCATCATTGTTGCCAACATTGGTACCAAAGAAATCATCCTGTATAAAAAAAGTCTTACCCTATTCATTTCAATTCAAAAAAAATTCATACAAAAAATCATGAATGTGATGTAATCTTTTGTTAAACATACCAATGGGGATGGGTTGTCCCGTTCTCCAACCCACTTATCTAGCGAGTCTTCTAAACTCAAATGTTCACTAACTGCATCATATGTATGCCTCCACCTCAATTCATTTTCTTTGACCCGCATGTTGTAATGAATATATACAAGATCATTGACTTTCTTCCTGATAAGGCGAATTCTTTTTTTGGTATGTATTTGGTTAAAAGTGCTCCAATTACGTTCACAACCCGATAATGATGAAGTTTGACTAAGTATTCTAATAGCTATATTTTGTAGTTCAGGAAAACTTATACCATGTTGCTCCCACCATGATGCTACATTTGACAAATTGATTTACTTATAAGCTCGTATAAAAATGAAATACTAAGAAAGGTGGTTTTTATTTGGGTGAAGGACTTTTCTATCAGTAACTTAAGAGAATATCCAAAATCTCCTTTTGCATATACAAAATTGGACCACTACAAAATATTAAAACAAAATTAGTAATCATATTTAGTTATACAAAAATATTTATATATAAAACTTAAAAATAATAGTATCTTTAACTGAAAAGATGTCATGGATCAAACTGCCTCATTAACTTCCAAACGACAGATGACATCAAATGCACGATACGCCTCACTTGGCTACAAAATTATTCCCAATCGAACATAAGTAATATAAAATTGTTAAAAAAATTATAAAAGTATGTAAGTTAAATAAGAACATACAATAGTAGAGTTAGAGCGATAACGAATTTGAGGATTAAGCATATATGTTGCAGCATATATGGGTTCTTCGTAGGTAATCCATTTTTCTATATACCTAATTTGCACATCGAAAATATGTAGTTTTTGTTTTAAACCATTTACCATATATATATATATATATGTTAATTTCTCTTCACAAAGTTATTTTAGGCATTTTGAACCTGTGTATCTGTTTGCACATCTATTAATTGCCCTATTCTTCTCTTTCTAATATCGTCTACAAGCTCAAATTTCTTGTCTTTAAATTTAGCACTTTTACAGAGAAAACGAAAATTATCTTTCCCTCCAGAAAGTGCACTCTCTGGCATAACCATGTTATTACCGGCTGCCAGGTTTTGTCCACTCACGTTATTCCTTTTCATGCGCCTATGACGAGCAAAAACGCGTAGCAGGTTAATTACAACAATATAAATGGTCGACGTTGAAGATGATGTACCTCAGTACCATGCAAGCTTTCCATGGGAATGACAAGCATCCTTCTTCTTAGACGTCTTCCTGTTCTTCTTCTCGTCGTTTACTTCCTCCTACCCGTCTGCCTTGGCAATATTGCTAATGAGAAAAAAGAGGTAACCCATTTGCCAACCTCGAGCAAGTATGCATATATATTTATAGAATACACATTTTTTATTGAATTACATGGAGATCAATATTCTACCCCCATAACACAAAGATGAACACGAATGATGTTTATATGAATTATCTGTGTGTTTATTTTTAGTTTCTTAACATGCCAATTTCTTTGCAGGAGTATGTCGTATACATGGGAGCAATCCCCGAGGAAGTGGATTTTTCTTTAGCATCACATTCTGAGGTTCTGGGCAGCGTGCTTCAGAATAGGTAATATATTATAATACACATTTTCCATTCATGTTGACAAGCTATAAAATATATAATTATAATTAACATGCGCATATATATAGTTGAAACGAATTTACCGATTGAAATAATTTATGTTTTTTTTTTTTTTTTTTTGCATTGCAGCTCTAATATAAATGATTCTATAATCCGCAACTATGGAAGGAGTTTCAATGGATTCGCCGCTAAACTAACCGAATCAGAGAAACTAAGACTAGAGGGTACGCAGCGAAATATATATACACAAATTATGCGATGTTTATATTAGTGACAGCTTGTTTTTCTTTTACTAAACCTTATATATATATTCACCTTCAAATTGTACAGAAACGAGGGGTGTAGTATCGGTGATTCCAAACAGGATTTACTGGCCGCACACAACACGGTCGTGGGATTTATTGGGACTGACTGCAACGGTTTCAAGAAAGCTGGAGTTGGAGAGAGATGTGATAGTAGGAGTGATTGACACAGGCGTTTGGCCGGAGTCGAAAAGCTTTAGTGATGCAGGGCTTGGTCCGGTTCCCACAAAGTGGAAAGGCACTTGCGCTAACTTCCCTTGCAACAAGTACTAGTTGCATTTTTTTTATACAATTCATCAACTCTATGTTCTTTGTTGCATATTATTTTTTGTTCTATGTTGTTTTTTTTATACAATTCATCAACTCTATGTTCTTTGTTGCATATTATTTTTTGTTCTATGTTGCATGTTCAAATTCCCTGCACTAACTGATCATCTGTTGAACAAATTGTAGGAAGATAATTGGAGCTCGTTTCTACAAGTCCGGTGCAGATCCTTTGCTCTTTTCTGCTCGTGATACACAAGGACATGGAACACACACAGCTTCCACAGTAGTAGGAGTCCCACTGAGCACTACAGGGCTGAACCATATAGCAGAAGGAACAGCAAGAGGAGCAGTGCCGGCGGCAAGACTAGCCATCTACAAGGTGTGTTGGGAGGACGGATGCAGGACGTCGGACATACTCGCCGCATTCGACGATGCCATAGCCGACGGCGTCGACATCATATCGATCTCCGCCGGAGGTTACGAGGCCGTCCCCTACATGGAAGACAGTATTGCAATAGGGGCGTTCCATGCCATGATGAAAGGCATCCTTACTTCTGCATCCGCAGGGAACTATGGCCCTTCTCCAATGACAATTGCAAATGTTGCACCTTGGTTGATGAGCGTTGCAGCCAGCACAACTGACCGTAAACTTGTCACCAAGTTGGTGCTGGGTGACAATGAGACCATAGAGGTAATATTCTTTTAATTAATTTCCTTTCATGCATGCATGTACCTAGTGTATGTTCATACTTCATATATTTGCAACAATGCCTAAAAATGTTTGAATTTGTTCTTCAAAACCCTTCGTCAAACAAAAGGAGTTCATCCGTTACAATATAATCTTTCTTTTTACGTGACCAGGGATCAGTTGCAGTCAATGCCTTCGACACCGATGGGAACTTGCGTCCCCTTATAACTTACTCAGGGAAAACGAGGTGCTAATGATCAACTTTTACTTTAGGCGCCTTTGTTTAAGGAAGGCATACAAGTCCCATTAAAATATAAATATTACCGTTAAAGAACATCAAAAAAGCATTATCTTGTTCTGAACTGGACAGTATATTTACCCTCATAATGAACTTCATGCAGCTGTACTAATATGGGGAATGAAGCCGCAGGAAATATTGTGTTCTGTGACAACGAACAATATGAGGGAAATCATCCTAAGCAACACGGGGCTTATGGGCAAGTAAGAATTGAGAATGGTGATATCCCAGTAGAATACAACATGTCGACTACTGCTGTAAGCTCCAAAGAAAGCCTTATTATTAGGAACTACGTGACGCACACAAGGTAAGATCAGAGTTTCTTAGTCATGTACTGCTCGCTAATGTTGTACATCATTTCATATCTTTTGTTCTGAGGTGAAGTTAAATCTATGTAGCCGCCCAATGGCTAAGATTTACAAAACCGAAGCTGTTTTTGATGCCCGTTCTCCAAAGGTTGCCCTTTTCTCTTCAAGAGGACCAAATCCCAACACTGTCAACATTCTTAAGGTAAACATTGCAATTATAGGGAAATATATTACTCTAAACAATGCATGTATATTAATAATTAGCTCGTAAAAAAAGAAATTATTTATATATATTCAAGATATAATTGATATAGTCTGCTCTATGCAGCCAGATATATCGGCACCAGGTGTGAACATTTTGGCAGCATGGTCTCCGGCAGCCCCTACTGAGAGTGGATATGCAAAGGAGTTCAATATCCAATCCGGCACCTCAATGGCTTGCCCCCATGCAACCGGGGCTGCTGCTTATGTCAAGTCCTTCCACCCGACTTGGTCTCATGCAGCCATTAGATCCGCTCTCATGACCACAGGTAATCAATTGATTAACTTGAAACCAACAAAATTTATCATGGGTACTTTTCTATCGATGGTGATTTTCTGAGTTCGAACTAAATATAGCTACACCGATGAGTGGACCGACGGGCAACGATGACGAATTCGCCTACGGAAGTGGTCAAATCAATCCAACAAAGGCTGTAGATCCTGGTCTTATATACGACACCACTGTTGGCGAGTACATTGAGCTGTTGTGCAGTGAAGGTCTGAAAACAAGACATGTCAAGCAGTTAACTGGTGAAAACAATAGATTCTGTGTCAATGAGACCTTCTCTGTTTCCAACTTCAACTACCCTTCAATCACTGTATCCGCCCGAAGCTCAGTGCCCTTCAGCGTTACCTACTCAAGAAGAGTAGCAAACGTGGGTTTGGCTAATTCGTTATACAGGGTCAAGGTGAGGTCCGATCCGCATATTACTGTCACAGTGAGCCCTGATTTTTTGCAATTCAATTCGTTGAACGAAGAGAAGAAATACGATGTCACCATTTCCAGTAGAGGCTTGCCAAGCACGCCGGACGTATCAACATTTTCGGCTTCAGTGGTTTGGGTTGATGGTCAGCACAGTGTTCGAAGTCCAGTGATCGTTCAACTTGTTCGTTAATTAAGCTAGTGATCAACATCAATCTTGGATGTCATCCGGATCAAAGCCTTCATTTTTGGCGGCAAGACAAGTGATCCTCCTCGCAAAAATATACCAGGTTTTTCAGTTGGACAGAGATTATTATGCCACATATTATTGTACTACCCACACTAACATTCATAAATAACCCATGTGGTTCGGGAAGAACATGGGTTTGGGTGTGTTCAAATCTTCAATACCTGCTTGATACTAACCGAGACCCGGCTCGGTGGGGAGGCTATGCTCTATAATATTTTTTAAGATTATAGATTTATGGTATTATTTTATTATTTTCGTCGAATTTGAAACTAAATAAAAAATATATGCATAAGATCAATATACTCATATCATTTTTTTTGCAGAATCTAAATTAAAAAATATTTTGTAATGAATTATATTTTATTAGTTGGTGTGGAGATCCTCGTGTCACATTTTTTATGGTGACTTTGATTGGCAGATTTTGAGATTAAATAATTATATACCTTTAGTTAGATGTTGAGATCTTCAATTAATGAGATATTGTAGTAATTTTTAAAATGGGTATTAAGATAGATAGATAGATATGCCAAAATAGAAGGTTGATTTTTATGGGCCAGAATAGAGGGATTGTCTTACAAAGAAAACATCTATTAAACTTGCTATTAACTTGTCATAGAACTTTTATGGGATCACAGTATGTAAACCAATTGTTATTCATTGATGATGAACTAATTCGACGCTCCATTTTCTTAACGTCATGAAAATCAACTCATGCAAGTGTATTTTCATTAATCTTAGTAACCATCGATATATGAAGTGCTGTGAAAATGGTAAATGGTCGAAGGAAAAATCATTTGAAGGGTCTCCCATCAAGGTAGGCCAAACATGTTGAGATGAGGACTAAACAATGAAAGGTACTAATAGGCGATCGTTTCACGTAAACTCAACTATTCAACCGAGGCGTCGGCTAATAATGTGGGGGTATACTATCTCAATCTTCCTTCCACCTTTGACTTCCTCCCCTTGTTCTAACTTCTATCACCGGCCGCCCTCCATTTTTGTTTGCTTTCTTCCAAAACATCACTCTTTTTTTTTAAAGGCCAATTTCCCAACATATATGAGCCAGTAATTTTATTTTTTCCAATGCCAGGGTGCAAGTTGCAGCTAGCTTTCATTGTCCCAACAAACATATACGTATTGGATTTTGGGTTTTATTTTCACGTTCAAACGTTTTCTTTTCTTTTTTTTCGAAAAGAAAAGCTTATATCTGTTTACAAAAGGAAAATAAAGTCTGCTTCAATTTTTAGTTTCAAACAACGGTGTCTACTCAAATGACGATGCTCCCTTACACTCAGTCCAACCATCGTCAGGTCTCCTTTCGCGGTACCACAACACAAATGCGCACGTGAAAATCCAAAAGTTCGAAGCACATTAATCTCATACAATATTAATGGCATGGACATAATCGTGCTTTCATATGTTTTTTCTTTATAGAAACGTTTTCCCAATCGGTTATATATGCGTGTAATGTTACCCAAAAAGAGAGAAAGAGCAGCGTAAAATGAGTCAGAAAAAGCCCGGAAGACACCACCCTCCCCCCCCCCCCCAAAAAAAAAAAAAAAACACATACATAGCCTAAGACACCCGGCTTTCACGATCATATATAGGAACATCCTAATACATATAATGCAAAAATTTCCTCTTAAAAGTGAACTAGTCAAGTATCGCCGCTTAAATCTGACGGCTGATAATTGTCATTCCAACAACCCTAGTTTCTACCTAAATT
>JAVDBV010047726.1:0-17478 GCA_032619315.1 Piper longum
AGGTGGGCGACTGTAGGAAGAAATCCGAACGGCGTGGGCAGCAATCGGAGTCCAATCTAGTTGGGAAGGATCTCTGGAGGGTTGAGGGTATGTGGCGGAATCGGGATGCAAGGATGGGCGGTGAAAATTTGCCGAAACTACTTTAATCGGGCGATTCCGGCGTTGCCGTGGCCGGAGGTGGACGGGGAGGAACCGTGAAAGCATGGCAGAGGAGGTTCGCGTCGGTCAATGGTGATTGATGACGATTGACAGGGGTCGGAGGTGGCAGAGGTCAGGATGCGAGTGTGATTAGGACGGTGATTTCAGGCTGAAATTTTGAGCAAATCCGAATGGCAGAGGAGGTTCGCGTAGTTGGTACGGAGCTGAATTGATTGGTGAGAGTGGCTTGGCCGGCTGCGGCTTGTCGTCGATGTACAGTCCGTCGGAAAACACCCCAATTCGCAGCTGTTTTGGAGAAGAAGAGAGGTGGGGAAGAAGACGGCAGTTTGGTAAGTATGGGTTGAATAGATACGGGTCAAGGTAAACATGAAATTAACTCATAATAAAACCTTCAAAATAATTATCTAATGGGTTAGGGGTTAATAGGCTATAATAATAAATTATTATACAAAATTGCCATAATTATTAACATACGGTCATAATAAACGGTTAATGATTAATCGGCTTATTACAAGTGATTAAATTAAATAAAGAATGGTTGAACCTTATTGTATTAAATAAGTTACAAATAATTGTAGTAGTGATATCCTTAAATTAAGATAATACAAATCAGTTAGGGAATATACCAATAATAGTAATTAATTAGTGTTTATAAATTAATAATTATTTTATAAATTGTAAAGTGAGAATTGTAATGGGGATAATTAATTTAAAATGCTAAGAAGGACTTAAATGATTATGTTCAATGAACAATTAAATATATCTCTAGAATTGTTGAAAATTAAATATTTAATGTGGCATATTATATATTTGATAAATTTAATAGTTATAACTTTTCCGTTAATTGAAAGTTATTATTTAGATTTTGTTAAGTCGATTATTTCAATTTTTCTTAATTTCTTTTATTGTACTTAGTTTAAGGAAATTCATCTCTATGAGACGATACTCGAATTCTTCATTATATTACTTATTTTGACCATGTATACTTGCATGACATTGAAATTATTTGAACAAGTTTTTGGTGCTGTTGCTGGGGAGATTTAATTTTATTATTTAATTTAGGACTAGAGTTTTAAGGCTTTTTTTCTTTTACATTTAATTGCGCATTTTTTTTTAAAAAAATACAAAATAAAAAATATATATATTATATCATTGTCTTCTTCCTTGTTGTCATTTCTTTATGCATCGATTAGTGCGGTCACCATTGTTTTCTTGTGATCTAGAGATTGAAAGGACTTTGACAAATTTGCGTGTCGCTGGAAGAAGCTATAGAAGAAGAAGCCATGGACCCACAACAACAAAAATTGCACCCGAGGAGGATAACCGGAGTTTTAGAATTAGATGCACTTATTGGTTTCTGCTCAGGTCAGTGCTTTAGCTAATCAAGTTCAACTTCTTAATATACGGGGACCGGTTAAAGCTGTGGAGCCAAGGTGTGAATGGTGTGGACAAGAACATTCTAATTGTCGATGTACAATAGATCAAGTTAACTACGCAAGCAATTTTAATCGGTACAATAATCCCTTTTCCAATATCTACAATACAGGCTGGCACAATAACCCCAACTTTTCATGGAATAATTCTCCACATTCGATTGTTGTCCTCAATAACCCACCACCAACATGACAGCATTCTCGACCCTTCATTTCCTTTTCAGCCATAGCAACCGGAGTTGATCCAAAGGTTCAATACTATGCAACAAACTATGCAACAATTCATGCAGAATTTGCAACAACAACAACAATAGTTTATCCAACAAGATATGTTGCAATTAAACAAGGAACCATGTGAGTGATCCAAGGGTGTATTTTGTAGCCGACTAGAACAACCAAGGAAAGATGGTCAAGAGAGCATTGCAAAGCCATAATAACCCGGAGTGGTATTACTTTATAGGAACCATTTCAGCGAAATGAAATTAAGGAAAATAATGAAAAGCTAAATAACGAACATGAACCCAATACATTGGTTAGCTTACTCGGAAGCAAAGGGGATCAATTTAGTGATTCCTATAAAGTATTTAGTGGATTTAGTATTACTTAGATTTAGTTAAGTCGATTGTATTTGCTTTGTTCTTTATTTATTTTTCTGTAATTAATTTAAGGAAATTCATCTCTCTGTGGGACGATACTCGAATTCTTCATTATATTACTTGTTTTGACCGTGTATACTTGTATGACATTGAATTATTCGAAAAGTGTCGTTACGACCCGATTCTTATTTGGTTCCATCTCCATGGTAGGTATCACGCGTGTGCTCACCAACTAGAATACATAGCTCTAGTCACAGAGGTCCATAGGTCACTCTCTCTCTCTCTCTCTCTCTCTGCTTGACTCCTTATATGTAGAGTTTAATTGTGTTTTATTTGTAGGATAACATCGGTGGTGTTTTATCGGATCCCTCTGATGTCGGGCCATTTAGCCTATTAAAACACTTGTTTAATTAAACTACAAGGATGAGATGCATTGTTGGTATTCAAACTTAAGCTCAAAAAAAGTATTATACAAGCCTGTTCCCTCAGCCAATTATATAAGTACGCTTTGTTTTATCGATTTCATGAATAAGAGAATGAGTGGTACGAAGATATTTATAGACCATACTAGTACTCTTCGAAACCCTTGAGGTAGTGCAGTGTATGAGGAAACAGCGTAATGCAGCCCATTTCTTGAATTTATGGCACTAACTTAACTATTTCTTTTACCACTCAAGTACCATACGAGTGACATGATTATGTGAGGGTGTAAGTGTGGTATGTATGAATATTATTTTGAGCCGCACATGGGAGCTGGCATTTGCTTGCGTATGTTTGCTTACTGCCTAGTGTGAGTACTGGAATACCCATTTGTAGGTTTGTTTTAGTTATTTTCTGGACCAGTAACATTTTTTAGTAACGTTTTTCATATAATATATGTAGGCCTTGCAATCTTGAGTCGACTTTGGTGGGAAGATAGATAAACGCTACACACACTTGTGCTTAGTACAATTTTTTACTTTCTTTTTTTTATTTGAGTTCGATTTGTTTTGACATGTATTTAATAATGTCTTCCATCCTCATGGCATCAATAAGGTTGTTTCGATCTATTTTACTGATCATGTCGTACTGGCCGATAACACTCAACATGACTCGACTCGATCGCAACGTTGCTAATTCGTTTCTTAAGTGAGCCAAAATTGGGGTGTTACACCCGGGCTAATTAGTTATCTAATTTTCCGAATTAATAACCCTCGAGGACGAGATTCGTAAAGTATAATTTGAAAACAAGATCCACCACAAGTTGCCTTCGGGCCTATTATATAAATCCCTTCCCATACCTAAATATAGTTTTATCGGGTTTCAGTGAGACAAGAGAGGGGAAAACTGACTCACACATACCATGAGCAGGTGCACGTGCTGGTCTGAACGGGCTCTTGATTAGTGAGCGGACTGTTCTAATCCTGAGGGATCATGACAACTCCTATTTTGAGTTCCTCAAAACTTGGAGAAACATGGAGGTTTACGAGTATTGTTTAGTACAGCACATGCCGGGACTTGTGGTTCAAAGGGTACTAAAGGCGACTGTTTGAGAGTACTCAGTCTTCATGCTCAACGCGAGGAGAATTATGGGGGTAAGGAGAGGGCTTAGCATCTAAATGTATTCCCAGTGGACCGAAAAAAGAAATTAGAAAATGTCGAGAGAGGAATCAGCTGCAGTAGATCATGGAATAGGTGGGTGGCGGAATTTACATGCATGCATACTTATAATTGATAATAAGCTTGTTAATCATGGAACTAAAGTCCCTAATCAACAAAAAAAAGAAAATAATTAAACTGGAAATAAAGCTAAAAGCCGTCCATGAGGAACAACTGGAGTTTGGGCAAGGTGGGTGACCGTAGGCAAGGAAATTCAAGGCAACCCTCAAACCCTCGATGGCCCCCGGGCTGCTGGGTTGAAGGGATGACGTCCCTGTGCCCCTAATTTCCGGTGGGTGACGGAATTGCAGCTGTTATTGGGCGGAATTGCAAGGTTGGCAAAAATAGGGCTAAATAGAGGACGACGGTGGGTGAGGAAATCCGCCCGTTTATGGCGGCAATTGGGCTGCAATCCGGTAAGGAAAGGTCTCTGAAGGGTCGAAGGTGGCAAGATGAGCAGCCAATTGTGGCGGCGAAGCTCGCCGGTGGCGGAATTGGCGACGCAAGCGCATTGCAATGGGGCGGTGGAAATTGCTGGAATCGGGCTAATCCGGCGTCTCCACGGCTGAAAGGCGGCCGGAGGTGGTTGGGGAGGAGCTGTCACGGCATGGTAGGGCTGGTCGGCATCGGTCGACGACGATTGACGGCGGCCGGAGGCTAACGTAGCTCAGTGGATGACCGTGCACAGAATGATAACTTCGGGCTACGATTATGGGCAAAATACAATAGCAATGGCCAAAGGTCCTGGTCGGGATCGGAGTTGGTACAGAAGTGAGTTCATTGATGGGGGTGGCTTGGCCGGCGGTGGCTTGACGTCGATGAATAGTCCGTCGGAAAACAACCCAATCACAGATCTGTTTTGGAAGAAGAAAAGAGTTGGGGAAGAAAAAGATGGAAGTTTTGTGAATATAGGTTTGACTCGACACGGGTTCGAGTTAAAAAAATAATAATTAATAAGTTTTGTGAATTTAAATTTTGTGAATATAGGTTTTGTGAATGGGATATAAGTTAAGTGGCTAAAATAATAAATTAATAAATTATTACACGAAATTACCATAATTAATAAAATTACGGTCATGATAAACGGTATATAATTAATCGGCTTATTACAAACGATTAAATTAAATCAGAGGGTTATAAGGGATAAATAAAATAAAGACTTCACCTTTACCATATTAAATTAATATTTGGTAAATAAAATAGTTATTTTAATAATGAATTTGCAAAGTAGAAAATGGGTAATAAAATATAATCGTGTAGAAAATCACGAAATAACATAATTAAATAATGAAGGGTAGAACCTTATTGAATTAAATAATTACAAATAATTATATTAGTGATATCTTTAAATTAGAATAATAAAAATCAATTAAAGAGTATACTAATAATAGGAACTAATTATGGGTTAGAAATGAATAATTGTTTTATTAATTATTAAGTGAGGATCATAATTGGGATAATTAGTTTAAAATGTAAAGAAGGACTTAAATGATTATATCACACGAACCAATAATTATATCATTGGAATTGTTGAAAGTTAAATAATTAATGATGTTCAACATGACACATTTCATATTGTGAAAAATTGATAGTTATATTAGTCATATAGGTGCATGCATTTTCTAAATGAATAAAATTATACTCACGTATAATTGTATGTCCTCATTCAGACTAGGATCATTGATTGCAGTCGCAGGATTTCGTACAAGCTACCAAGTCCGTATATTTACTGAAACATTGTATATTCCCTTCTCGCAGCCCTGGTCGGCCTGTGCCCAGATTCGACGCCGTGTGCAACCGGGATCAAGGATTGGCTCAGCCCGACATAGGGCCTCACTTTTAAATTTACTTGTAAGACAAATATAGAGTGTCTGACAAAAGGGGATTTCAGGCATACGGCTCATCAGGTACTTGTGATACCGAGAGGGTCATAGGTCATAGGTCACGTAGTGTGTGTGCGCAAGCATGGGATTATAGTGGGATGGGTGGCCACCCTCCCCGCATTATAAGAGCTTGACATATGCTCACTTTACTAAAAGACTTTTGAAATAAGAATAGGGAGTATATTTTACTTATTTCTTTAATTATATGGCTTAGTGGGTTTATCACTAACGCAAAATTGCCTCCACTGGTGTGCAGGTTTAGGCATAGATTGAGATCGGGGTTGGTGGATCTTTTACCAACCAAGGTTCAGAGAAAATGATTATGCATTGGATTTCCTTTTTATTTTATTTGAGTTGTAAATGTGGCTATGGGAAATGATCCAAGTCTGTAAGACGATTATTATTATGTCTTGTTTAAAACATAGTTTACTTTGAATGACTTATTCTTTTGGGTTATTTTTTAAGTAACACCCGGCCAGCTAGGCCCACACTGTTGTGAAAAATGGTGGGTCGTTGCATATTCCATCTCAAGCCGCCAAGAGTTGATCCACATGGGTTGGGTTCGGGTTCGGGATCTCGAGTGTGAACTGGATTTGTGGTGTTGTAGTTTTGGCATCAAAACAAACTCTCAGTCGATTCAGTTGGAAGATATTCTCAAACAAGGTGATGTGTATGCAAAGATTGCTCGTAGTCTAGCTAACAGGTATATGTTTCTGTCCTTATTATATGTGATTTACCAATTTTTTGACCAGTGGGTAGTGTGATAGTATTTAGAGGATTGGATAAGTGAGTAGGGGTAATCATGGTAAGAACTCAAAGTACTCGGGACATGACTCCATCGTTTCCTTCGCGCAGACGAGTTAGCCCTACTCATGTTCACAGTGAACGGTGTCTAGCCAATCTAGAGCTATACCGCCACCAGTAAATCCTAGTGAGCCAGGCTCAGTAAGCCGCTGTAGTGGGAGCCATCATAGTTAGGAAGTATGGCATGCTTGATGGAGGCTACCATTGCATGGTTGGCATAGGTTCAAATGCAGAAGAAGCTTTCTTCTGGATTTCATCAGCCGTTGACATATTAGGAAGTATGGCATGCCCGATGGAGCACAGCGTATGGATTATTGCGGGAGCATTATAGGATGAAGCCACAATATGGTGGGATTCAATCATGGCTTCCACATTTACAAGTAGGCAACCTCAGGATGTGACATGGGACGAATTTAAATATGAGTTTGATGCACAATATTTTCCTTCTAATGTAAGGAACTAGAAGGAAAGTGACTTTCATACAATTAGACAAGAACCCATGACTGTAGCACAGTATGAAGCCCGATTCAGAGCATTGGAAAGATTTGCACCAGGTTTAGTGCCGACAGAACAACAAAGAGTTGAGCACCATTATGAAGGTCTACACTATGAGATTCGTCAAGTACTGATTGACAGGATATTTGCCACTTTTGGGGATGTGGTGTGAACCGCAAGTGAAGGTGAGAGAATCTTGGCTACCCGACCCTGCCAAGACTATGATCAGCAGCAAGAGCACCCTCAACAATATCAATCTGATTAGGGGACACAACAGAGGCATAGGATAGATGCTCCAGCTACAATGAGAGCCATATGAACAATGAGAGTTAGGTGTACTTGAATATATGATTATCATGTCGAAAAGATGGTAAGAAATGAGTTATTAGAGTATATGAAAGTATGCAGTATTTTTTTATGTATATGATAGTAGAAATATTTTTAGACCGAATGACGCATTCAAGTGCGCTATACTGCAGTTTGGGTGGGCTATTAGTTATGTCATTGTGGTGCTACGATTTGTAATGTGTTTTATGAGAGTTTTCCCTATATTTTTGGATATTTTTAGGATTTATTACGAGTTAGTTATTAAATTTGGCTTGGGCGAAGCGATATTGACACCAAAGCATTACCCCGACCCATTTTCACCACCAACAATCCCTTCCAATCGCCACCCCTAAGTTTGTCATTGCCGCAACCGCTGACGCTGTCTTGCCGCCCATCGATGCCACAAAGCTCCGTTGTGTAGTCTCTGTGCCACCCCGATCAGTTCCGGCCGCCGCCCAGCCTCCTCAACAAAACGAAGTCGCCAAGACTACGACGTGCTCACACCACCAATCCTGCTACTGATAACAACTGCTGCCACCATTCAGTGATCACCTTGACATCTTCGACCCTCCAGCAACCTTTCCCGACCAGAGAGGAGCTGATCGCCGCTCATCCCGGCCGGATCTCTTCACCCATGATCGCCGGCCTCTAATTCTTTTTCCTGTGAGCTGCCGCCTATGCTGACCACGTCAATGTCGTAGACGCTTTTGGCTCTCCGTGCAGTGGATACTACAACCACTATCCCACCAATAGTCGCTGCCGGCACTGTCGCCAAAAAAAGTCCCGAAGGTCGCCGGAACCACCGAAAACCGATGGAATACCGCCAAACCTGCCGAAAACTAGATTTACTAGAATTCACAGATCTTCTGCCAAACTCATGGATTTGAACCTAATTAAACTTCCGACGCCACCGAGCATAGAATTCAATCTCCACTTCGCCCGAGAAAACCTTGACCGTTGCCGATTGTTGACGATACACGAGGTATAATTAACTCTAATTTAATTATTTGAAATTGACGATTTTTTTAGAACATGTTACAAATGATTAACTGTTGTGACGAATGCCTGATTGTGAATGAAGTAATGATTTGCATGGTTTGATTATTAGGAAATGAATGTTCGTGATCTAATTAGGTACATTAAACTCGAGCATGCTAATTGTCTGCAATAGAACTTTGAAAAAAATATAATAAAATCTGTGTGAATAGAATGATATAGGGATATTTTATTGATTGTTTAATGAATGATAATTTCATTGTGAGTGTGATATTTGTGATGAGTTTGATGCATCATTCAATTAGCTGGTGTTAGCTTCTACATTTGATGTTTTGGTACGGCATAGGAGCTCGCCGCCTAGACGTGTGGACAAAATTGGAGCTTCTGCCAAGTCCGTTAGGACACAATTCTCATGTTTTATCACTCTATTCTATTTCTGATTTGATTTATAGATCTCCGGACGTGTCAGGTAGATGATTTATCGAACTCCACCTAACATAGGTCATCTAGTCGATTATTTTCGGAATTAATAACCTTCAAATCTCTCAAGTATGCTTTCGAAAATAAGATCCGGCATAAGTCGCCTTCAAGCCTATAATATAAATCCCTACCCAAACCTACATACATGTAGGTTTTGCATTCTTCAACAACCATACTACGTGAGCAAGCACGTGCCAATCAAAGCTGGAACAACCAACAACTATGTTATGTGAGCGGCATGTGCCAATCGAAACCGGAACTACCGACTACCATGTATGCGAGCAGACATGTGCCATTGATGCCGGAAAACTGACAACTATGCTACACAAAGAAGCATGTGTCAGTCGAAGCCAAGAATACTGACAAGCATGTTATGCGAGTGACATGTACTAGTCTAATCTAGGAATACCAACAACCATGCTATGCGAGTGGCATGTGCCAGTCTAAGATGGGATTACTGACCGTCATGCAACGCAAGTGAGTATGGAAGTAAGAAAGGGATTAGGATATACCTGTAATCTCAAGGGACCAGAAAGTGAAATGAGAAAATGTCGAGAGATGCATCAGCAGTAGTAGTTAGGTCAGTTGAAATTGATTTCAATTCAGTAGATTCCCTTTAGAGAATTCGGGATGAATATAGAAAATGCTTTCTTCCATATGAGAGATTGCTCTCGTAGCAAGTTTGTTAAAGTTATATTTTGCACCAGTAACGTTCGTTACTAACGTTTTTCTTTATATATATGTTGGTGAGAATTAAATATTGGATATGCTAGCTTGGATGGAGGAGGAGTGACCTACCTTGTGTATACACACGCACGCTCTCCAACAAATTGGTTGTTATGTTTGTTTGATTGTTTTGTTATGTTTATTATGAAAAAATGAAACTCTTATGATGATGCTATTTTGGGTATATGGACATGGATAATGATCGCAAGACAAGAAAAATATATTAATGCACAGACTAAATGACAACTGTAATGTCCCGACCCAAAGTGGAACGTAATGGGATAAGTCATCTCTTCAAAGTGGTTGACCAAGTTAAAGTTCTATAGTCCATTCCCACTTATAAACAGGATCTTATCCCGGTAGGTATTAGATGTGGGACTAGATTGAGGGATCTCACAATTCACCCACCTTAGGAAATTTTGTCCCCGAAATTCCTACACTTGGCCCGTTACTAGCCCCAGCACATGACCTTTTGGTCCGTGACTAGTAGCCAAGCCAACGACCCTACACTTGGTCCGTTACTAGCCCCCTGCCATGACCTTTTGGTTCATGACCGGCAGCCTAGCCAACGTCCCTAGTCTAGCCCACCATCTAATACAGAACTAGTTTGGCTCTGATACCATTTTTAACAACCCGACCCAAAGTCGAACGTAATGGGATAAGTCATCTTTTTAAAGTGGTTAACCAAGTTAAAGATCTATAGTCCATTCCCACTTATAAACAGGATCTTAGCCTGGTTGGTATTAGATGTGGGACTAATTTGAGGGATCTCATAATAAGAGTGTTCAAATTATTTCAATAACGTGCAAGTATACATGGTCGAAACAATGAATATAGTGATAAATGTCCAAGTATCGTCCCACACAGAGATCAATTTACTTACGTTAATAGTAGAAAATAGAACTAATAGCAAAACAACAACAAAAAGATATTTTTGGATTAATATAAAACTCGTTCTAGAGTCAAATTTCCCTTAACATGAAATTAATCTTCATCACTTCTCACTCTTATCTTCTAATCCTTCAGATTGCCGACTTAGGATAATTATATAACATGGTGGCTCCGCTCCTTCATGCGTCTATTATTTTGCCTCAATTTTTACCTGTCGATGATAATTGATTAATCAATAAAATAATGATTTAAATTTGACTAACAATCTCATACGGTGTTGTGTATCTTCCGACTGTAACGACAAAAAAGTCAAAGGACTCGTCGTATGATGAATTATTAATGACTAATCTAACTGATTTCTCCTAAAATCTATAATCTAAGTAATAATTGATTAGTCTATTCTTAGCATTAAAAACATGATAATTCAAACAATCCAATTGAATAAAAGATTAAGATGTTGAAATGAGTTCAATTAATCCATGTTAAGCTCCATTCTTCTGTAGAACGAAATAAAAGACTACTCCATAATAAAAGAAAAGAACATGATGAAAACGAAATAAACTTATGTTATAAAAAATACTAAAAATTATAACAACTATACTACTTAATTTGATATCCCTAAGCCCCAACTTGAGATATCCTCAACAACAAATGACCACCCCTTTATATAGAATATGAGATGGCCAATAAGTACATGAATTTAATGTAGGTGTTCACAAATTAACTTACTTTAATTAATTATGATGTCCACTCAAGTTTCCAACTCCTTGACTTAGTCAAATGCAGCCAAAGCTATACACATCCATCCTCATCAAGCTTTGTCAATAGCATTAATTGTAGCCATCAATAAGTGGGGGGCCAGCAATCCTTAAGCCTCTTTGTTTTTAATGGTTTTCTGCATTAAAATCTAAAATTGAACATATCTCATAAAATATTAATTAACTAAAAAAATAAAGTAAAATATCACCTAATTAATAATATTTATGCCCAGGATTTACAAAATCACATTAAAAACATGGGTAAATATTATATACTTTAAACACTTAACAACCGGTGACAGGGTAAGTAGAATGAATAGGTGGGCTGAGACCCAAATGTCAAGAAGGCATTGATGCGTCCAAACTATATGTTTATGTGAAAAATATAGTGCAATGAATGTATCTGAATTTGTAGGTTTATACATTTCAGTTTGATAGGGTGGCCCCTAATTGAAATTTTAGGGGAGATTATGTCCGTTCTATTTCTGGAATTTTTATCGACTTTGTCATAATTATTTTGTTTTGTAAACTAGTTGGCATGTCATCCATGTAGTGGCATGTTAAGCATCTGTCCATTCACCCATGCAGAGCATTTTCCATCTTCCATCTTAAGACATTGAGAGTATATCCACCCGGGACCCATGATGGTCCGGTTTGGTTTCCAAGCAAACCGGATACGGGGTGTCACAGTTTGGTATCAAAGCCACTCTCGGTCGATTAAGTTGGAAAATATTTTCATATGTGATGTGTGTGCCAAGACGGCTCCAAGTCCAGCTTGCAGGTATAAATTTTTGTCAGTGTTTTTTTTGATTTACAGATTTCTCATTAATGAGTAGTATGACAGTATTTTTAGGATTGGATCAGTAAGTATGGGTAATCATGGTAAGAGACCCAGAACATAACTTTAACGCCTCCCTCTCCTAGACAAGCTAGCCGTACTCATGCTTATAGCGAGATGGTGTCTAGCTGGTCTTGAGCCACATCGCCATCAGGAAATCCCAGTGTGCCAAGCTCAGTAAGCCACCATAGTAGGAGCCATCATAGTTGAAGCCATCGCAGTGTTAGAAGGCGTTAGACCAAAACGGAGAATGTCATTACACAGTTGGCAGAGGTATAAATACAAATTTGTCACTTTTTGGGATGTCGTGCGAGCCGCAATTGAAGCTCAGTGAATTTTGGCTACCCGACCCCGCCGAGACTATGGCCAGAGACAACAACACCCTCAACAATATCAATTGGATCAAGGAGCACAACAAAGATGTCAGCTAGATGCTCCAACCACAATTAGAGTCATGGATGGAAAAGTCCCGGAGAACAGGCACGCAACATGTCAGAACTATTGACCCTGTCACAAAGGAATATGCAGAACGGGAACAGACACATGCTTTAGATGTGGTCAACCAGGACATCAGACAACAGAATGTTTGATTGCTCAACGACAACAGCCAGCCCTTCCTGAACAGCCACAATGACTAGTGCTTCTAGCTACCTCGTTGCAAGAGCAAAGAGGACACCAGAACCAAGGCCAAGGGCAGAGAGGCAGTGGTCAGCAGTCACCAAGACAACAACAAAGTGGTCTGATCAGAGAGGAATGATAGCTATCATGACAAGATAAGAACAGCAGGGCTTGGATCAGAGAGGAATGCAAATAACAGAAATAGCAGGACCGTCCATCTCACTATCACCATGGACAGTGGGGATGGACACAGCCACAATTTCTAAAGCACTAGAGGATACGACAAACGTGACAGGCATATACACATCTCACTTCAACTTTCAGATTTAGTAGATAGCTACTAGAGTGAAGCCTCCTTAATCTAAAATTTTAAGGATGAAATTTTTATAGGGATGGAAGATTGTAAAATATGTGACTCGAGTCAAAGTTTTACATTAGTGAACTAGTCAGCCCAACCATTAGTTTGAGTCAAGTCAGTTTCATGAATTGTGCATTGAGTCGAGGTCAGCCATGAGATTTGAACTATGAGAGTCATGTGCACTTGAATATATTATGATAATGTCGAAAAGATGGGGAGAAATGAGTTATCAGAGTATATGAAAATATGCAATATTTTTTTAATGTATTTGATCGTAGAAATAGTTTTAGGCTGAATGATGCATTAGGACGCGTTCTAGGGTAGTTTGGGTAGCCTATTAGTTATAGAACATATCATTGCAGTGTTACGGTTTGTAATGTATTTCAAGGGATTTTCCCCTATTATTCTGAATTCTTTTAGGATTGATTACGAGTTAGTTATTAAATTTGACACGAGTCGGAGTCGAGTCAAGTTTTATTTACAATATCGCCACCAAGCATTACTCCAACCCTTTTTCAGGACGAAACCCGATCGCCACCATTCGCTGTCCCTATGTTCCTTACTGCCACCGACGCCGCTGAGCTCTGCCATGCCATCGTTGTGCCACTCCGAGCAGCTCCAGCCGCCGCTTGGCCTACTTGACACAACAAAGTCACCGCGACCACATCGCGCTCATGCTGCCAATCCCACCACTGTCAACCGTCATAGCCACCATCAAGTGGTCACCTTGACATCTTCTATCCTCCAGAAATCGTTCCTGGCTGGAGCCGAGCCAATCGCCACACATCCCGGAACGGATCTCTTCACCCACGGCCAACCGCCCCTGTTTGCACTTTCTTCGGTGAGCCGCCACCTTTGCTGACTACGTCGATGTCATAGACGTGTTGGGCTAGCCGAGCCAGTGCCAGTGGTACCCCACACCACCAATATCCCACCAATATCCTCCGTCGGCATTATTGCCAAAAAATGGCCCAAAGGTCGCTAGAAAACCACTAGAAACCACCGGAAAACTACCAAACCTGCCTAAAAATTGGATTCACTGGAATTCGCTAGATCTTTTATCGAACTCATCCAGTCAAACCTGATTGAACTTTGGATGCCTCCGAGAGCCGATTTCGAGCTCCTGGACGCCCAACGAAAGCATATCCGTTGCCGATTGACGATTTTTTTCGTACAACATGTTAGCATTGATTAACTTTTGTGATGAATGCCTGATTATGAATGAAGTCATGAGTTGCATGATTTGACTGATAGTGAATGAATGTTAGTGATCTAATTAGGTAAATTAAACCCGAGCGTGCTAATTGACTGCAAAAGAATTTAGAAAAAAATATAATAGAATCAGTGTGAATAAAATGATCTAGGGATATTTTATTGATTCTTTGATGAATGATGATTTCATTGTCAGTGTGATATTTGTAATGACTTTGATGCATCATTCAGTTAGTGGGTACTGGTTTCCAGATTTAATGTGTAGGTACGGAGTAGAAGCTCGCCATCTAGACACGTGGACACGATCGGAGCTTTTGCCAGGTCCATTAGGACACGCTTCTTAGGTTTTATCCCTCCATTTTATTGCTAATTTGATTTCTAGATCGTCGGACATGTCAGGTGGATGATTTATCAGACCCCACCTTACACGGGTCATCTAGTCGATTATTTTTTGAATTAATAACCCTTGAGGATGAGATCCGTCAAATATGTTTTCAAAAATAAGATCCACCACAAGTTGTCTTCGGGCCTATAATATAAATCCCTACCCAGACCTATATATATGTAGTTTTTCCATTTTTCAACAACTGTACTACACAAGCAAGAATGTGCCAGTCGAAACTTGAACTACAGACAACCATGTTATGTGAGCGGCTTGTCCCAGTCGAACCGAGAACTACCGACTACCTTGTTATGCAAGTAGACATGTGTAATTCCTTGGAAAAAAAATAATGATAATATATTCGACGCAGTAAGATCAGACGTTTGAGAATTATTATTACCATTTATATAATAATCTCTACCTGGGTGATTCTCATTTCTCCTTCTAACTAGCGCCAGCGTCCTCCCTGCTTGGGTATTTTTCCTCTCTTCTTCTCCTTCTTTAATTTCATGCATGCATATTGGGAATTGATAATAAGCTTGTTAATCACGGAACTAAAGTCTCAGATCAACAAGAAAGAAAAGAATTAAATTGAAAAAAAACTAGAAGCCGTCCATGAATGCAAATTACTGCAGTTGCGTCAATTAATGATTGTTTGCTGATCAGTTGCCGCATCAACGTTCTTATGCATGTTGTGGTGATTACGTATAAGTTAGCTTTCCATTGAATTGTTTGGGCAAGGATGGTAGCACGTCCTGCTGATTTGCAGCAGCAGCACCATGGCGATTGTATCACAAACTAGTGGGTTGTCATGTGGGAAGAAGGGGTGGCCATGGGCGGTGCTGCAGGCTAGACATAGGGTCACCTTGGGAGAAGGTCAGGGTCACCATAGGACAGGTCGGGGTCGCCATGGGAGCAGATCGGGTCGCCTTGATGTTGCTGGACAAGGTTGCCCTGGATAGTTGCTGCCAATTGGATTTCTAGTGAAGGGAAACAATTAGAGGAAGGATGTGGTCTGGTTTTGGGTTGAAGGAGAAGACGACGGTGCTGGTTTTGGTGAGAAGATGAAGTTGGAGAAGAGAAGAGACGTTGGGGAAGAAGAAGATGGCAGACCAGTAATTTATACTTGACTCGATACGGTTTAAGCTAAGAATAATAGCAACTCATGATAAATCCTTAAAAATAATTATTCTCATGGGTTAATAAATTTTAATATTGTAAAGATCACTAAACAGCAAAATGAAATAATGAAAGTTTGAACCCTTATTGAATTAAATAATCATTGTAATAATAATATCCTTAAATTAAGGTAATACAAATCAGTTCAAGAATATACCAATGATAGTAATAAAATATTAGTTTATAAATTGATAATTATTTTATTCATTGTCAAGTGAGAATTATGATCCAGATAATCAATTCAAATGTTAAGTAGAACTTAAATGATTAAGTCACAAGAATAATTAATTATCTCACTAGATTTGTTGAAAAATTTAATATTTCTGAATGTAGCATGTTTTGTATTGTCGAAATTTTAATAATGATAGATATATTAATTATATAGTTGCATGCACTTCTACTAAAATAAAATTATACTTATGTATAGTTTTATGTTCTCGTTCAGATTAGGATCGTTAGTCATAGTTGCAGGTTTACGTACAAGTTAACTAGTCCGTATAATAATTTAAAATGTTGAATTTTCCCTTATGGGCATTCTCGTCAGCGTGAACCTAGATTCGGCCACCATGCACCGAGTGCAACCGGGGTCGAGGAGTTGACTCAATCTGATACGAGGCAGCATGATTCATAGCCTCAGAATGGACATGTCAGAGTGGACCTGACAGCCCAATAAGGTCAGAATGGACCTGACAGCCCAATAATGTCAAAATGGACGTGACAGCTGGTGTAAAACCCCATTTTTGGGTCAGGGTTTTACCCGATTTAAGTTTTTCCTATTTGGGTCAGTATCGAGTTGGTTCGAGTGAGATCGGGCCAAACTAGTTTCAGATTATGATTATAGGCCAAGATGGCCATATGAGCATGTTATAATGGTTGATTATGCCAGACATGGAGATAATAATATCACGACTCGTGGATATGGATATGTTTGTATGTGTTCGATAGGATTTTAGGCCTAGATTTAGGCCGTTACGGAATTTAGTATCCGTTTAGGATTTTATGGGTACATCATTTGCATGCATGATAGGAATTTTAGATCACTCGATTTATACCCCTGTGGGCCCAGTTTGATTGAGTTCAGTATTCGAGGCTCATGTAGCCTTCTTACCTCGATTACCTCTTATAAAGTCAATTTCAGGACTCGAGTCAGTTTCGAGTTCGGACGGTCTCGATCCAAACTTGCTGCCATATCTATAGTGCGTGTACCCATAGATGGGCCCTACTAGGCCACGAGTTGTCAGGCGTCCAGATCGTGCCATGTGGCGAGATCTCAGCCACCCACCCATCTTTATCTCACACATTGATTTCCAAGGTTTCATGATTTTGAAAATTTCACAGTTACGCCGCCGCCACTTTGGCTCGCCGCCGGCGAGTCTCCGCCTCGCCCCCGACCACCGTACATACACCTCCATGACCGCCTCGTGACCGGCTTTCCAGTCGTACCACTCACGACCACCGGCGCCGCCGCAGTGGCCGCCGGTGAGGGAGTTTTTGGAGTCGGTTTTCGCCACTGCCGCCACTCGTTCGAGCCGTTTTTGGGCGACGGTGAGCCACCACCGGCCAATCCAACCACCCCCACAGCTTCCCCTAACCAAGATCTACATTTTGAAACAACCCATTACGACCACCACGGACGCGATCGCCGCCGGCAACGTCGCCACACCCGGCGGCGACACCGCTCCTTCTCGGCCGTTTTTCAGCCGAC
>JAVDBV010047727.1:0-36170 GCA_032619315.1 Piper longum
CGCCGTGACGGGCTTGTACACCGGCGTCCCCTCGGCGCTATAGGCCAGCCTCATGGTCTGCATGGTGGTGGCCTGGGGGTGAAGCCCGCTCTTATCTAGCCCAATCCCGAACGATTCCCTACCAGACATGCTCCTGCAACAACCGAACAACACCAAGAATCACCACCCCCGCAACTCCAAAAATTAACCAAAGATCGAAGCTTTTTCCGAATCCTGAGACCACCCAACATTCCACGACTCAACCACAAGCTGCACAACCGGCATTCAAACAAGAACAGGAACCCAAGACAACAACAAAGCTAGAGGGATTACGTACAGTGCAACAACTTGCCAACCATAACATTCTAAACAAATCCCTAAATAAAACCCACCCGGAAACGGGTAAAGTTGGGTCGTTTACAGCAGCACAAGCACGATTGGTGGAAGAGAGACACCACAGACGTTGCACTTGGAGAGATCTACTTTTACAGAGCTAAGAACTTGAAAAACCTACTGCAGTCAAAACATCAAAATTAAAAAAAGAAAATCTCGGCGAAAAAACAATAAACAGTGCTACTAAAAAACATGAGATCACAGAAGGAGCGGAAAAAATTTGCAAACTTTTTTCCAAAAAAAAAAAAAATCTCATCTTCCATTTTTCGCAATAATTTCTGGCAGAAAAAAATGGGAAAAATCGCGGGAAAACGAAGGGCGGTGAGTAAAAGCGTGGAAAAATGGCGAACCTGGAGGAAAAAAAGGGGGAGAAGTCGGAGATGGGGGAGGGGGAGGAACCGGAGATGGGGGACGTGGGGGGAGGAGGAGGAGGAACAGATTCTGGCTTGGACTCTGCTTCTGAAATTATGAAATTTAAATGGTTTTTTTTTATTTTGGGTTTCTCTCTTTTTCTAATTAATTATTAGCAGAAAAAAGAAAGTAAGAGGGGGCCGCACTTATTAAAAACTAATAAAAAACCAATACTATTTGTTGAACATTTAAATTACTAAATTACCAATTTCCGATATTATATTAAAATTTTAAAATTGCGTGGAGTTAACCCATTATACACCTAAATACTATTGAAGCATTATATTATAAAAATTATAGAAGAAAAATGCATTCCAAAGAATATCACAAAATCTAGATGAATTCACGTAAAAAAAATAAAGTGGCCTTAATATGAAAACACCATTAAAAGATAAATAAATTTAAATAAAACCCAATGTAAAAAAACCTAATGTCATACTTGTTAAGAAAAATCATCGTTAAATAAATATAGAGAAAAATCTTCATTAAAAATAAACAAGTTTTATGCAAAGCTCCGACAGACTTTTGGAGTGAAAAACAAATAGAAAGAGAAAAATAAAAAAAGTGTAAATAATAAAAAATAAAATTTTATAAAGAAAAATAGAATTATGAATTAAAAAATTTAAAAATTAAAAACAAAAAAAATTAGTAATATTAATAATAAATAAGTGAATTGCAAGGGAGAACAAAGTCAATTACTTTTTATAGGAGAGAAATTGAATAGTTAAATAAAAATCAATCCAAAAATATTTAAAAAATAAAATAAGCAAAATAATATAATTGGCAAATAATTATCTTTCCTTTCTAGGAGCTCTACTATTTACAAAAAATATATAAATAATATTATTAAAGTATTTATAAAAATAGGATGTAATCCTTAAAAAGGAGTGAAGGAGGAATGGACAGTGCATATTCTTTAAAAGGGTGTATTAAAAAAAATTATATAATGTTTAAAAATAGTGTAATATCTTTTAAAAGAGTTGTGATTGTATGGAATGCACTTAAATAAGATCAACAAAAGTATATCATATCTTTAAAAAAAGTTATTATTATTATTAAGGGATGCACTCGTATAGGATGAACGATGTGTTAGACATCCACTTAGAATATATTTTGTTGAATATTTCTTCAACTTTTAGTGGGAAGAGGTTATAGATTTTGGTGAAAATTTATTAGATGTTTGGTTATAATATAAAACACTATTATAATTTTTATTAAGTTATTATTTTGTTATAATTATGAAAAGTGGCATAACTTATGAAATTAAATTTGGCAAGTAACCATATATTTAAAAAAATTATGAAATTAGTTGACAATAATGAAAAAATAATGTAGAATTTAAAACAACAAATTCAACATTGCGATTAACTTTTTTTAAAAAGAAAATTATCATTCTTTTACGTACAAAATTACTAAAATTGATATAAAAAACTACTATTGGTGAGTGTCAACGAGAGAAGACATGTGCTAAGTAAATGGGCTCGGCCCTTTTTGAATTTCCATCGTTTTGTAAGGTTCTCCATAAGCAGTTCATACCATTTTATATTAACATTTTGCCTAAAACATTTTGCACCCATTAAGATTACCAATATTATAAATGCCCTGTTAAACTTTTTACCTACTTAATTTTTTTGAGAGTTTGTTCAATCATGGGTTGGTTTTGTTTGAAGGCTAATAGGATAAAATTAAAAACCTTATTTTTCAAAGCATTGGCAAAATATAAAATAATAGAAGCATTATTTACAAACTTTCACAAAATATTATAAACAAAAGTTGACCCCTTTTTAACTTTTCTAACACTAGAATGAAACTTTTACTACAATAGTAATTGCCAAACATAATTTGTGAGTTAGAGTAACTTTTATAAAATTGTAATACAAATTCTTGAAATTTCACATAAATTTTTTATAACAAACAAATGTATATATATATATATATATAAGAAATTATTAATGTACGCATTAAAAATTTTCAGTACCATATACAAAAAAGATTGAATTAATTTTTCTTGAAGAAGATGTTGGCAGTGTAGTCTGTTATCTGCAGTGTGAGTTGGTATCCGCCTACCTGTTTTCTGGTGGGCCCTCTAGATAGGGCCCCTCCCCGGGATAGTCTTAGACGAGTTCTTAGTTTGAAAAAAAAGAAGCGCGTTTATTTGACTTTTTTTTATATAAATATAAATATTCACTTCAAAAAGAAATAATTATTATTATCTCGTATAAATGTGGACAATATTATTCGTTTAATTAATATTGTTTACTGAATCTCCAATAAAACTCATATAACATATGTTTATTTAAAATCTGATATGTATAATTCTATATAGGCTGCACCGGGCCTCTCATAATGTAACACCATGTCGCTCGAAAATTACACGAAAATAAGTTCATTTTTTCAAAACATAAATAGACTCTTAAGGCTTCGTAACTTATTTTTATGGTAGACTGGCCATGTTGGTCGAGATTAATTTTGGGTTATGCATTTTACAAGATGAGACATTCTGGGTTTTAAAAAAAAAATAAAAACCATTCATGTTGGACTTAGTTATAATAACAACAAGATACTTAATTTTATTAATATCATGTGACTCCGAATGGCTTCGATATGACCAATTAAGTCCATTAAAAAAAACTCTTTAAAATTATACACTTCACCTACCACAGACCCAACATGAAGAAATACCTGTCAGGTCAGGTTATATGCTTGCTAAAGATGCTAATCAGCGACGTAAAAGACGGGAAAATAAAAAAATAAAGCCGAATATTGATTATGAAATTGGGCAGTTAATGGTCCAATTACTAAAAATCAAATGCTATGGAAAAAGACAAAGGAGGCAAATGGTGGCCAAATTTTTTCATTGTTTTTCTTCTCACTACCAGCTGGATTAAAATAATTTTTTTCCACAATAATATAGAGAAATCTTTCCTATTTGTTAATCATACCTTGCTTCTCCTTGCACCCCCATTGTCTTGACATTTGAAGGACAATAATAATAAATTTCAATGGAGAAAGCTAAGCCAGCATTATTGGTCAGTAAGTACAACTGCTCATTCTTTTCCCTTTAGAAACACATAAACAAGCAATTGGTTCGGAGTTGGTTTGATTTTCGCGTAAATTGAAGACGCCTTTTCTTTATTTTAATAAAAGAATGCTGAAAGTCTTTGACTCGTTTTCTAAATTAAAAAATAATTTGTTAGAAGGTCTTAAGGCCAATATTGCTTTAAGACCCGATTCTTGAAATAAAAAAAAATGGTCACTAAGACATTTAACGGGCGTGTAATTTGCTTAAAACTGATTGGATGATTGGGCTTTACAGCCAAATAATACAACAGATTACTACTCTTCTAAATTAAGATAAATACCATATTTTGTTGTTTAGCCTACTAACAACAAAGGCTGCAAGCAGCGTACTCTATAAAAAGGGAGGGCGCGGCGCGAGGGAGGGAGAGAGGTGAAGAGCATTTGAAGATCGATCACACAAGTCCTGCGCTAATTAAATTGTCACTGGCCACGCACCATGTTTGGTGCACCAACCGAGAGCTTACTGTCAACGTTGTATGGACGGATAGACTAATTCGATTGTGGGATCAGAAAAGTGAAAAAAAGATGGAACTATTCAGATGAAGATGATGAAGCTTAAGATAAGTACCTGCAAAATGTTAGGCTGCGAGATTGATAAAGTTGACCCCACATTTAAACTTGGTTGTAGTGGGCTATGGTTCTAGTTTTTTTTTATAATAATATAATCGTTTTTTACCAACTAAGGCCAACATTAGATTGATAATATGTCCACAAATTCTAGCTTATATAGTTATATGCCTTACAGATAATACATAAACAGTAGCTTTTATTCGTGAAATGGATTTTATACTTTACATGTACCTTACAAGTAAGGGTGTAAATCAGTCAAACCTGCTTGCGAGTTTTTTTGCATTCGGCTCGATTTGGCTCGTACTAGTACTCGTTAATTTTACGCTTGAAAAAATACTCAGCTTAAAATAGATAAATTCATTGAATAACGAACAGAACTTGAGCAAAAGAATATTCAACTCGACTCTGCTCGAAACTCGAATTCGATATGTTCAAACTCAAAAAAATGTTCAGTTCAGCTCGACCCGTAAATATTATTGAGGTCACATTGAACTTATATAATATAAAATTTTTTTTTAATCTTATACAAATAAGCACAAAAATATTCGCTAGGCTCAAGTTCGGTTAAAACTCGACTCAAACTTGACTCGAACTAAGCCCAAATACTATAAATTTTAGATAAACTCGACTTGGCTCGTTTATATTAAAACTCTGCTCGAGTCGTTTTATATCGAGCCAAACTCAAACACACCACTATTTGACTTAACTCGACTCGTTTACACCCTTACTTACAAATAATGACTAAAAGGGAAGAAATATCAGAGCATATGCACTGCCCAGATCAATGAATCCTCTGTAACAGTTTACCAACATAGCTTTCGCAATCTAATTCACAACCATGAACCATTAAAAAGGGGCTGCGCGTTCAATTAGGCACTTCGATCATCTAAATGGTACAAAAAGTAAATTGTTGCCCAGTAAAAAAAACTTCATTTATGAATGCTCCATTCCACTTCGTACCAATGCGACTAAATAATTTCCACCACCTGAGGAAAAAAGACTTGCTGCCATAAGGCCAAAAAAGTGCACTGATCAAAATTTTAATTGATGAAAATTGATAAAAGGTTAAAGCCAAGACGCTGAAACGAGAAACTGAAACAAGGCCACAGTGATCTCAGTCATACATGGATAGACAGAGGTAAGACAAGCAAGACCTGTACCAAACAGGAGCCTGAATTCATACAAAAGGTCAACTTGTTAAGGCACAAAACGGTCATAAGAATTATTCATCATAAGAAGATCCAGAGATGATGAGCAAGTCCATCTCCCTGCCTTAAACCTGAACAGTTTAATCAAAGTTCCCGGCCAATCTTATAATCCCACATTTCAACCCAGGCTTGAATGACCCAATTATGTATAGATGAATACATTGCCCATATTATTTTGGAGAGAACAGGTTGCTGCACTGACCAACAGCCTTTCCCAACCAATGCACAATTTCGATCTTCATCCTCCAAATAATGTAAAAGGTACAACAGTTTGGATCCTCTGTTTCTCCAAAATGGCAGCCTATAAGAAATGATCATCGAATTTAAACTGTTCAATTAGACTGACTGTTTCTTGCATCCAACCATTTAGTTCCATCATCCTCGCTCATCTCAATATGAGGTTGGGATGGGAAGACAAAAACTGAGGATGCTGTAACAGATGGGTGAAGCCTAGCTGAATACCTTTCTGAACTAATTGTGACTCGCGGTAACTGTTGTTGGCCTGAGGTTAGAGGCACAAGATTGTAACTGAGGACAGCTTCTGAATTTGGTAAAATAGCAGAGCTGCCCTTATGAGGTCCACATAACACAAAACTTTGCGAGTCTGTCAACGAATATGTAATCTCTTGAAGCAAATTGGTCTGATTCCGGATCCTCACAAAGAACAAAAATGGAATACTTAACGTGGCATGAGATGGGCATTCCAAGCCCACCACAAATGGTGCCATTTCCACATTCACATCAGGAACCTTATATTTTGTTCTCACTTCCGCAGCATTCCCAACACCACATGATTGGTCTCTCGACCACTTATAATGTACAGTTCCAATTTCAAATCGTGGTGTAACTGCTTTTGGAATGATGGAGTACACCTGTTTGTATTCTTCACCTGGGACAAGAAGAGTAAGATCAGCAGATACTTCATCAGAAGGGTGCACAATCAACCGCTGATCCTTGTCTCCATTTAAGCATTTGACATCAAAGAATATTGATATTAACCGCATTGGCACCTCAGTTACATTTTGGGCACTAATAATAAGAACACTAGTTTCATCCAATGCAAGTGAATCCAACTGTCCTGAGTCAACCGAGGGTTTAAGCTTTGAAAGCAGCAAGGGCTCTTTCCGGAATGGCATTAGAAATCTATGGCTAACAAGAAGAGGAGTTTTTCCTTCAATTTGTAAACTTTTATGGACATTAATCCTTTGAACACTAGCCTCCTTATCCGAAGAGTATCCCAGTGACACATATAGCATGACCAACTTGGGTCTATGCCAACGGATTTCAAGTTTGCAGGACCATGCACCCCCCTTGTCTACAAAGGGAACAGATAAAAGGCCAAATGACTGCTGGGTTTTTTTCAAATGCTCCATATCTGATACAGATGATTCAGTTTCTTCACTTAAGCCAGAAATTCCGAGCAGTTCAACATGAAGAATATCAGAAGTGAATGATTCAAAATCTCTTGGACTAACCAGGCCACCTCCTCTACTATCAACAAGGTTGATCTTCAGCTCTCCAGAATGAATTTGGTGTCCCTTTGAAGTAAGTGTAACTGTGACAAGAAAAACTTCTCCAACAAGAGCAGGGCCATAGGAATGCAAAGAAAGATCCACTAGGGGATCAGGCTCTTCAACCAGAACAACCTTTTGACCAATTAATGAAAGACATGGATCCTTGTACGGGAAAGATTCGACTCTATCCTCAAACTTCCAAAGTGGAAGATCCTCCATTGACGCAGGGCTTTCAGCTCTGCAACAAATAACAACATATTTTCCTATTTTTGCGGTTACTGAAAGGCATTCAAGCTTTCCACTTTGATCTGCATCAAACACACAATGTATCATATTGGTGAAAAGAAGTTAAATGAAAAGCTACCAAACATTGAGAACGAAATTGGCCACCTGATATAATGTCACAAGTTAGTCGCATCCACTTGTTTGTATATAGAGTTAGATCCTCAACAGAAACCACTCTTTGGCCACGGTCATCACTGCATACTTTACTAATGATGAAATTGCAGGAAGATTGATTGAATTGCACTTCTAACTGATCCATCTCAACAGGAAGTGGTAACTGTGATAAAAGGGACAAAGTGATGAAGGTAGAAGAATGTGGCTTTACAGCTTGATCATGGAAAGCAACAGCTACAAGAAGTGCTGCCCTTAATGGGCTGACAGGATCTATCTCAAGGTGAAAAGGTTGATCCTCAACAGTTTTAAGTCTAGATTCATCTAGACTTGAATCCAACTTTAGATCCCCGTTTATGAATGCAAAAACTTCCTTCTGGATATTCTCTCTCTCTTGAAGACTAGGAATACCAGCAGGACCATAATCTCCCTTTATGTTGAATGGATCCATTCCAACACCAGGTACTATAGGCATTGAAGACATTTCAAGAGAATACTCAAAAAAGTCTCTAGCCAACCCTAATTTTTTGGAGCAATCACGAAGATAACCCAAGACCTCCCACAGCAGTACAAGCCAGCCTTCTTTCCTGTAGACATCTGCAATGCTGATAAATATCTGTTTTGCATTGTTTGGGTCCCCAGCCAAAAAGTACTCTCTTGCCATCTGGCTGCGGCAGTAGGCAGCAAGCCTCTGAGATTTAAGAGCATCGTATCCTTCAAAAGACTTTTGAAGAAGAGCAATGATTTCGTATGAATCCTGAAACCGTTTTGCTTCTGAAAGGGCATAAACCATATACTCCTCGTCAGTAATCCTGCACTTTCCACATGATGGTGGCAGCATTAGAATTTAAAAATGAAACTATAAAGACCAAACCTCAAAAAGTGAGAAAGTGTGAGCACATACGGTTGAATAATAATTTCTCCATCGTGTTCAAACAAATGCACAAACTGGCCTACAAAAGCAGAAGGAATGACAGACACGGATCTGCTGTCATCTGCACTTAATTTCAGATCCCCAAATGTTGGTGAAAAGGATAAAGCAAGATCTAGATATCTCTTCTTGTCACTCAAATAGCTTGCTGCCAACTGAAACCCATACACAGGGATCAAAAAGACAAACAAGTACCTTCCACTTCCAACACCAGCAAAGACAAAGACAAAAGTAGACAACCTGATAGAAGAAAGCTGGTCTAAACTCCCATTCAGATAATTGTTCCTCCACAGATGAAGATCCAGAACTTAAAATAGAAGCAGAGCTGGTCTCTAGTAACTCGGCAAACACCAAGAACTGCTTGCTCACCCATTCCCAGTGAAGAAATACAGCTTCATCTGGTCCAGTGAGTTTTTTGTAAGATGAAATGTGTTTCCAAAACCACGAAACTGCTTCTACAATCTTGCCCCCATGCAAGAGCAAAGTTGAAACTTTAAAATGAAATTGCTCAGCGACGGCTTTTATCTCCACAAGCCGTTGAATAGGTGGCAACCTGATTGAAGTACCAACCATCTATCCAAGAGAAAGCAGATATAATAAGGCAAATGTTAAAATATTATTATTTACATATATAAACAAAATAAACTGCAGACTTCCTGAGGTTTATTCCCACTTGGGCATAATAAATATACCTCACGCAAAGCATTGTAGCCTTCTTCATAAAATCTCAAAGCTTCAGCCCAGTCTCTTCGAAATTCCGCATAAACAGCAACCTAGAAGAAAAAAAAACGGGGTGAGAAAGGAAACAATAGATTTTCTATGACCAGTGCAACCAGGTGAAAGCTTCATATAAAGAAATAGATAAAGATATTTGTAGTAAAAGGAAATGGTGAATTCACAATGTCACCTTGAAGCAGTAATGAATATGCAACTCAGGAAAAGCAAAATTTTTCTTCTCAACACGAACTCTGACCCTTCTCCCTTCTTCTCTATAATAAGAATTTGATAACTCCGCAAATAAGGACGCAAGCCTGTATAAAACACATTCAAGACTGTTTTCGGGTGCTAGTTCGTCACTATCATAAAAACTGTAGAGAAATTAGAGGCTACCTGGACAGAGATTGGTTTAACTCTGCTTTGTCATTTTTAACAAACACTAAAAAATTCTTGGAATCTATTTCTGCTCGTTTCCTCAATGCAATTAAGCGATCATCACTCTCATCAACTGCATTACATATTAAGAAAACGTTGAGATTGCAACTTTGGAACAATTTCAGGTGCGCAATTAAATGGCATTTTGAGACACAAGTAAATTGAAGGATTAAACCATTTTGTAGCCCCCAAGTATTGTAGATAGCAAGAAAATATCCCGACAGATTTGAAACATAAATATTTTAACTCTCATTTTCACTGATTCATTCTTTGACATAATGTCTACAACCTAGAAGAGTACTTACCAATATGAGTCGACTGCACAAGGACCACAATTAACTTGCTATTTCTCTCGCGAACCACTGTTCTGTTCAACGGAGCATAAAAGGATATAAATCTAACAGGATCAAAAAAAAAAATTCCAACAAAACAGGACAAAACTGCAGCTTTTCATCTTTCTTTTCTTAATCAAATGGTTTTCCCAACAAAAAAGTAGATTCAGAGGAACAATGAGACAGCAATACAACTTTCGCTCAAAATCTTGTTTGAATCCTACACATTTGAGTTCATTCCAAGTTCAGCTAAATACTATCAATCATCCAGCAGTAGACATAGGAGAGCCAGTCAGACAATTTCATCGGTTATCTTACACTTAATAACAAAAATTCTCGATTACAAGAACAAGAAGAGCTCAACAACAGAGATAGAACCCGTACTTTAGATTCTCGAGATCGGTGCAGACCTGCAGCCACTGCGCCGGATCGCCGTAGACCTGCTCGTCGCTAAAAAACACAGAGACCACGGCCGGAACCCAGGTCCTGTGCTTGGCCAGCCAGTCCCTCTTCAGAACCCCGGGCGGAGGCCCCGACTTTGCGGCCCGCGCCGACATGGGCGCCATGACCGCAACCTTGGAGAAGTCGGGCAGGGCGAGGGTGTTGATCGGCGGCTGTTGGGAGTGAAGGAAGGAGGAGATCGTGGGGTGGAGCTCCGGGACGCCAACGACCGAGACGAGCGAGATTGGGGGCGTACGGAGCTCTTCCGGGTAGTCTTCCATCGCCGCCGCCCCCGCTCGGGTACCGGTATCAGGATGGCCGGATCGGTTCGCCGGCGGTGACGGATAGCCGGAAGGCGGCGGGTGAGGGAAGTTTTGGTTGGGATCTCGGCGATGGAGACG
The DNA here is from genome assembly GCA_032619315.1 of Piper longum. NCBI lineage: Eukaryota > Viridiplantae > Streptophyta > Magnoliopsida > Piperales > Piperaceae > Piper > Piper longum. The sequence continues at coordinate 10,810 of JAVDBV010047727.1, forward strand.
AAGGGAAGGATTAGCTTCGTGGGCTCCGTTAAAGTGGGCTTTTCTAATGGATTCTAGATGGCCCATGGGCCAAGTAAGTTCCCCGTGGGCTATGCGGTTTTCATATCTTTTACTTTTTTTTTTTTTGAAGTTGCCTGGTGTATATACCCACTCAAGTTCAAACGAGATAAGATCAGATCAACGTAAATTTAATATTCTGCTAGATTTTTATTATGAACAATTATGCTAATCGTACATTCTCCACCCACGTTATGAAATGAAGGCTAGCTGTTAGTTATAATTTACGAAGCCTAACTTAGATAGTTATATAAGGACATAGGTGGAGAATGTGGATGCTGAGCATACCTAAAACATTTTCTTTTTCTTAATATGGGCTAACGCAATAATATTAGCAGAAACTCAGCACTAGTCTTTCCCTTGTATAAAATTTATCTCGAATAACCCATGCCCATGTCAGGAGTTAGTAGAATTGGGCCAACCGTGCCATTTTGTAGGTCCAACTATAATCCTTTGCAGGAAGTAGTATTTTGATTTTTAATTTTTTTTTAATTCTGGACGATTTCGAAATACAAAAACACGGGTACATATTGGCAATAAAAGCTAACAAACATAGCTAAATGCACAAAGTTTTATTTCCACCCCCTTCCCCGGCTGACAAATGCACAAAGTAAAATACATATTTACGACGTCCAAGGCGTTCAAGTTTTATCCTTATGTACTCAAGTAGAAAGAGGAGACCCCGCTTGCTGCTCGGGAATCATCAAAATGTTTCTCGCGTTTGATAGACAGCAAACTTATACGAAAGGGACGCCGTCAGTCATCGCATGTGTTGTCCAATGCGTGGGATCGATCAACAGTTCCCAAGTAGCAAACTACCAGTTAAACGTTACATAAACATGCTCATGTTCATGGCTAGGCAGGATCGGTTCGCGGTTACAGGCACTCGATGAACATATTTTGCAGAAAGCATTGCAAAATGGATCAAACCCAATAAGCTGGAGGTAATAAAATGATACGAGCAGAAGCAGGTCGTATCAACATACTCAATAGGTTTGAAATTAAGATTTTTCAGATGCTAAAGAACCACAGGAGAAAGATTGGACTATCGTGCAAAAGCTCACACCACATGAAATACCAATTAAATTGGACAATGATAACTTACAAATATCTTGAAGTATCTCTACTTTCAAACATCATGAACCACTGAGGGAGCAACCCTCATTGCATCACCCGTTTAAACAACTTCATAAACATTTCACTAACCAAACAGTAATCCGGTTATTTTCCCAACTGTAAAATAAGCCACTGAACTGCGACGAAATGTCATTTCAAAGACATCCGATTTAAAAAATACACTGCAAAGAAATGGAACTACATAAAAACATTGGCACATTACATTGAATAAACCACATCGTGGCGAACAAATTGGACAAACATGGTTTTTTAATTTTTCTAGCTACTAAATGCCACACTTGCAAATATCTGGAAAAAAATACAACTATTCACACCCATTCAACCGACAAATGTTCTGATGGCTAATAGAAATGATGCATGATCAAGGAAATCACACCAATAAGACACTGACTCGGTACAACAATTACAACGTAAATATACACTTGGGAGAATCAAGTTTTTGATTCTGCCCAAGTTCACTATGTGAAAAGGCAGGGTTTATTGACAATTAAATGCCAAAATCCAATTCCGGCATTCACTAAACCCAAACACTCCCATAATCCATTGCTTCAGGCACAGACAACGGGGCATATTGTATGTGTTTATTGTGTGAATGGAAAATTTACAAAGTTAACAGCGGTTGAACACGAGAGCAATCCATGCTCTCGTTTTAATGAGTGATTGACATCCAACACTCATCTCCCTTGCGACCACAACATAGGATGACCTGCACAACATTCCGGGAAGATGGTTAGATAGCATAGCCTATAATATGTCAAAACTAGTGGGTAAAACGCAAATTGATAATCTAAAAGAAAAGTGATTAGACAAAATATGCAAGAAGACAGTAACAGGTTTAGCTAGCAAGTTTACTTTCCAAATATGACAAACATCAAATTATAAGCCTCCTAGAATAAACACAGCCTTTAATAAGTGACGATGATATTTCCGGCTGATGTTTTTGATAAATCATTAGAATAAATAAGTTAGTTTCTAGAGTAACTTCCTTAATGACCAATATTATTATATTGTAGCCATATCATCAGATAAATGTATCTATAAGCAACCACCTAAACTTGGGCAAATGCCTTACATTGACATATCATCCCCTCTCCTCCCATTAAAGTTTCTTAACAGAACAAATTTTTGGGCCCGACCCAAATTTTGCTCTCTCCACCACAGCACATAAAATTCATGCCAAGATGAACCACCAAAATATTTAAAATTAGTTTGGTTTCTTATGAGCTCTATAGTTTGTCCTAAGGCCTTAAATATGAAAGTCAATTGTTTCCCTAAGGCCTCAAATATGAAAGTCAATTGTTTCCCTAAGGCCTCAAATATAAAAGTCAATAGTGATGATGGCACTCACCAGTTATTGGGCTGACACAATATGTCGCACTCAGAAACCTAATCTTGGTAACTTAAGACCATTTACAGGGAAATTTTTTTTTTCAGGTCTTGTGGAATGGGTCATATATATTGGATTTTTTATAAATTCAATAATATCATCATTCCCAAAAAGCCAAATCTAGTGCGCTTAACCTAGAATACAATGTTGGTAAAACATGATTACCTAGATCGAGTTTTCCACTGGAACATTAAGTCTATAATGACAGGTCGTTAGACACATTTTGCATACAAGGTAAGTTTTTCCTTTACCTCTAGAATGCAAAGATGACAACTTGCAAGGCTAGATTCGGAGCCCACCACTTGATGGCAGTTTGCCGTTCTTAGTCCTGCTGCAATCTAAGGTTACCTAAACAAGGAAGAAGACATGATCACCAACTTTATTTAGCGTGAAACACATAGAAGGTAAAGAAAAAACAAAACACCTCAAGACAGTCAGCCTTGAACTTTCTCAACCAGCCGTCTGATCTGAACTGCTACCCTGCGTGAATTGCAGAGACTGGGCATGAACAATAAACTGTGGCTGAGCAGGAACTGCTGCCGACGCCATACCTATGAGGAAAAATAGTAACCACTGATCAATTCCCCCTAAACATGTAACACCCCAAATCGGTTCAGACTCAAACCGGATAAGAAGTATTAAATCATGGAAAAATCACACCTTCAGGAAAGTCTGAACTACTCAAAGTGTCATAAGACAAAAGGCTTGAGTGACATAAATTCTTATGCGCATACATGAAAAGACATGCGACACATGATAAAAATGCTCAACAATTATAGGGTGCAAGAAAGTACCCTAAATGCACTTGAATTACAAAGGACACTAAGGCACAAAAAGAATATGCCAAAGTCTCCCCTGCAACTGGAGCAATGAGAGAACATGTGCACTCAATAACCTACTAAAAAGAAGCTGGCATAGCAATAAAGGCAAGAGAAAACATGGTCATCTGTGTCATGAACCATAGCCTCGCACATGACAAGTAGGTTATTGTTATGCTTATGCCAACAATTTTAAGTAGCCTTGCACATAACAAGTAGGTTATTGCACACAGATGACCATGTTTCCTTTTGCCTTTATTGTTACGCCACTTGTTTTTAGTAGGTTATTGAGTGTACATGTTTTCTTATTATTCCAATTATAGGGGTGATTCTACAGGATTCTTTTAGTACCCTCCATAACTCGAGTATATTTAGGTTACTCTTTTGATGAATGAGCCTAACCCTAATTGTTGACCATATCATCGTGTGTTGCATGTGCTTTCATGTATCTCATAAAATTTGAGATCAACATTATATATCGCAAAAAGATGTCAATAAAGGAACCACGACATTAGAGCATAATATATGTTACGTTTCTACCCTAGAATTATCCAAGCACTACAGAGATATCATGAACAAAGAAAAGAAATCATGTCTATTAAATTGCATGCTCAAAGTGGTACAAAAAAATTCTAAAAAATATAACATAAATTGACCAACTCAAATTTACACACAGAAAAGACTCCTCCAATCATAAGTTTAACATAGAGACAAGCTTGGCCACTTAAAACAAGTAAATTACCTGCCGGATATGGCGCTTGAATTGTAAGCGGGGGTGTAGCAGATACACTATTGATATTGGGCCCACTTAGTTGCACAATTTGCTGGTTAGGTAAAGCATAACCCTGGAAACCGGGATAGTTGTGCCCACTTGGAAGAGGCTGTGCCAATTGACCAACAGGAAACATAGTATTGACAGCCCCAGGAATACCATACATTTGAAGATACTGCTGCCCCATATATGGATTATAGACACCCTACAATGAACAACATACAGGAGGTTTGGCACAACAATTGAAATTATCTGAAGTCATGGATCCATAAAAAAGACAGCCTATTTATAACCCAATATATTCAACCTGTGAATAGACATATTCTGGTCCGAGAGTTTGGTACCTGAAATAGAAAACATTTACAATTCCGAACCATTTTGGAGTGCAACACAAGAGGAGAACAAAGAAAAAAAAAAAGAGACATGCTCTAGAATTTCACAAGCTTGTACACAAGGTAATTATGGTATATATAGTAAACACCATCTACCGTATCAAACTAAACATAAATAATTTCAACAGATATCCTGTATCAATTGCATGGGTAAAAACTAAGTAAAAGATGATTTCATATCAAACAAACTTATGAATAACTCAAACTGGAAAAACCAAGATGAGAACAAAGAAAAAACAAGAAGAGACATACTCTAGAATTTCACAAGCTTGTACACAAGGTAATTATGGTATATACAGTAAACACCATCTAACTTATCAAACAAAACATAAATAATTTCAACAGATATCCTGTATCAATTGCATGGGTAAAAACTAAGTAAAAGTTTATTTCATATCAAACACATTTATGAATAACTGAAAGTGGCAATACCAAAAACGAAGTGTGGTTTCTATATTGACCACAATAGTGATGATATCATTGTCAGATAACTAACCCATACGGAGGATACACAAACCCTTGCTGATAGCCATAAGGAACAGGTTGAGGATAAGTATGAGTTCCAACATAAGCCCCACGTGTACCTCCTTGTAGACTCCCAAAATTAGGCGGGTTTGTTCTCAAGCGTCCTGATCCAGAAAAGTTATAAAACATGGTGAAAATATATCCATGACTCTCAAACCAATGGTTAACACAAGTTGACATTAGTCTGTATCAACCAATGTAGCATAATATTTTAAAGAGAAAACTAACATTAAAAGATAGAAAATTAGTTCAACAACAATGGAAAATACAATATCTAATTGCTCTCTTTGAGAAGTTTGGGATCAACACAAGTTACATGTAAGTGCAACCAAAAATTCTTATGAACCTCAAATTCAAGTGAAAAACAGGAGTATGTCACTAACACTCAATCATATATGCATTTTACAATCGTAAGACTGAACCAAATGCTAAGCTATTGACTATAAAGTAAATTGTGATGATTAAGATTCACTATAGCAAAGACAAACAAAGAATGCACTAATATAAATGACTAGTTCAAATAAATAATTGCAGCACCCAAACTATTCACGTGTCAATCATTTTGAGGCATCAATTTAATAATCCAATCATTAATAGAAAACAGCATAAACACCTTGTCTTTTGACAAAAATCAGTATCCAAATTATGAATGGAAACAGAAGTACCACAATGAACAAATGACAAGTACAATCACTAAGCTCATGCCTTCACAACTGCATATGGATTTGTTAAATTTCACTGTACTTGTCACATAGTACTGTTTTCACATGTTCATCAAGAAATTGCTCAAAAGAGAAGTGGTTCACCCAAGAAGGTTCAATATTGCAGAAAGCAACGCATAAAGAATTGTTAAAAATTAATTTGATAAGTAAAATAAGTGATTAATTACTTCGACAAAATAACTTTTTAAGAAAGGCTTACATTAATACAGCACACAAATATTGAGCTGATGAAAAATTGAACAAAGCAAGTAACTGTAGATACATTTCTTATGAATAAAAAGAGGCAACAACCTCTGAAATACTAAGTTACTAACCATGAATCAAATAACACAATCACTGCACTAAGTAAACTACAGAGCATACCATACAATGGGGGAGGGCGAGGGCGACCAAGAGATGCCAAATTACAGTTAGCACGCCGACCATCAATTACAGGACTTGGATCAACACATGCTCTCCTAGCAGATTCATGATCACGGAAAGTCACCTAAACCCTCCATAAAAATCAAAAACACAGTCATCTTCAAGGTAAAAGAAACCCAGAATTACAATTTACTATCCAATGACAACCTGAAATAACAAGCACCCGGATACCCCAAGTCCTGGCCAACTTATGATAGGATAGATGGCAAACTTGTGGCACTACACTTCATTACAAAATCAAGGGAAAAGCAACATTTTGGCAACAAAGGTTATAAGAATGATTCCGGCACTCCCCACCCCTCAGTCACTAGCTCCTTCTGAGCCATTACATTTATGTTGCAACTAATACAACCTCATTTTGGCAACTAACATGCCATATGATAATGAATCATTTTATTCAAAAAAGCAATCAAATTATCTAATGGATAGCTATGATCAACTACATTTTCATTGCAACTAATAAAATCTCACCTTGACAACAACATTCCACATGATTACAAACAATAATTTCAAAGTGGTCCGAAAAAAAATCAGGTAATCAAGAATCGGATAATCAAATGGACAGCCATTATAAAATAGATGGCAGATGGTATAACGAAATAAAATGAACAAGAAACATTTTTGCCACAAGTGTGATCATAGTATTTCCAGCACCTCCCGCCCCCCCAAATTACTAATATCATCCAATACATTACATTTACATGGCACCCAATACAATCACACTCCAACAACTACCATTCCACACAATAACAATAAATTCTTCGACAATCTGAAAAAAAACGAAAGAAAGGAAACCAGATAAACTAATAGAAAATCAGAAGAATGAACATCATCAACATGGAGTACTCACAAAACCATAGCCCTTCGATCTGCCGGTGTTCTTGTCAGTGATCACCACCGCCTCGAGTATACCACCGTACTGCTCAAAGTGCCGGCGCAACGCCTCACTCTGCGTCTCCCACGCCAAGCCCCCAACGAACACCTTCGTGTACGTCGTATCCCCGAACGGCGAGCTCAAGTACTGAAATCCATGGCCGGCCCCCGATCCCGACCCATGCCCCGCAATCGGCGGCACCGCCATCAACCACCCAATCCCCCGCCCAACACTCCACCACAACCCCGAACCCGATCAACCTCGACCAACGATCAAGTCACCATTCTACCAAACCCTAGAACACCACCTCCAGGAGTCGGAAAACTCCAGAAAACACGAACCAGAACGGGGGAAAACGGAGGAAAAGTCGGGAAGAACAGAAATTTGGCCAGGAATTTGAAGGAAATGAAGACGAAATCGACGAACCACAACGAAAGATTTGATCTTTTTTTATTTTATTTTATGGTTTTGTGATCCTTGTCAATGGAGAGGTGCTCTTGGGGGAGAGTGGGAAATGCTTTTTTTTTTTAATTATTACTATTTTTTGTTTGGGGGATGAGTTTCGTCGAACGAGGGGTGGGCCCGTGCCAAGTCGATAATAGAAAGCATGGGGCCCAGGGGCTAGGGTTTAGGGGGCCGTAGTTGTTGTTTATGGACCTCGACAAATTTCCACGCATTTTCCCACTTGGCTCCATTTTTTTTTTGTTTAGTTATTAGTAGTTGATACATTTTTTTAGCCATTGACTATAACAATCTACATATTTAATATAATATATAATATAATATAATAAATTTTTATTTTTATTTTGGTGGTCCTCTTATTGTTTTTAATTAAAAAATATAAGTTATTAACATGGATGATCAGATTAGTATAAATAATTGCTCATACTCATGTGCCTTTTTCGGCATTTAATATAAATTTATAGATTAAAACATGGTTAGATAAAATGAAAAATTTATTTTAGATTAAAAAATTACACCCATGTAAGTCTACACAAATGACTACATTTAAATATTATTAATATTTTCGTATCGGCAGCGATTGCTGATACTATGATATCTCTTACATTTGGTGAGCAAAAATTTTTTATCAGCCATAAATAAAAAGTATCCAGGTGAAAAACATTTGTAAAATCTAGATAATGACTAACCTTGAACTTAAATAAATATGAAAAACTTATTCATAGCGTGAATAAAACTTGCAAATTTCAAACGCTTTTCTTAACATGTTACGTATTCATGACATAATAAACGGCATAAGACCTTGATTCATGTTAATCATTCTATTTGATTTTTTAAATCAAATATCGACGATGTAAATTTAGACAGTGTACAAGTGGTGAAATTCATCATATGCATGCGTCATAATATATATAAACGCATGGTTTACTAATAAAAAATAATGTTTGAATTTATTTACTTAAATAAAAACGAGTAGATAAAAAGTACCATTCGATCCCATTTTAAGTGGATAAATGATCTTATTTTATCGGCTAAAACCTTTCCCAAGTGGGTAAAGCTCAAGAATTATTTAATTAAGACACAGAAGAAGGTGTGGATAAAAATTTTCCAAGTAGTATGGATGACTGCTCAAGGAAAGAAGTATGAATATGATGTCTAGCAAATTATGCTGGGAATTTACTATAAAATATGGGATTGACAGGTGGAATTTGTTACCAAGGCAATCTTATCTTTGTTGAAAGAATAAAAGTACAGGATATTAGTTTTGAAAGGTTGATGCCTTTTGACATAAATTCCGGGGATAATTTATGTTATATAAGCAAATGAGGCACCGGCAGAAGGGATTGTTAAGAAAGGTCTTTGAAGAGTCCCATTTCCATGGGAAAATTTTCATGTTTTGAAACATTCTCCTCAATGAAAGTATATATTAATAAAATGGTAAATTGATTGCGATTAGTAAATCATAACCAAATTGTCAGGCTTCACGGTTGTTAGACATAAGTGTAGTTATATATATTATTGAATAAAATGACAATAGTATTTAACTCTGATATTAGAAAAAAAGGAGCCCAAATTGCAAAAGTTATTCTCATATTGGGATTTGGGAGCTTAAAAAACTGACATGTACTTTTCTATTTTAACCATTCAATCACTCTAAATTATAAAATACTTTTCTTTTTATTAAATTGGTTATTAAGACAATACTTACCTGACCAGCTTTAGACACCCAGATTTCATGATTTAGTATCATATTAATAAGCATAATTGTGGGTCTTAAATCACACAAAGCACCTAAAAATCAAAATTTTACCTTGAACCAAAGGCGGAAAATTCGATATAACTTGCTAGCCCTTACATCTACGTGTTCGTATGCACCTATATAGACCATTGTTTTCATAAACATTTGTAGTCACATAAGATAACGTAGGAAAACTTGGTACAACAAATAATATCCGACAACCATGTAGACTATGCCACATGAATAATACCCCTATAGTAAAGTAGTAGTACCCACACATGGACAACATGCCACCCACAACATCGAAACACTTTGAATGAGAGTGTCATGCTTGTGTTGGAGGAGTATTGGAGATTCATGGGTCATGACAGCGCAACCCAGTTGAGGGACAACTCATTTTTAAAAGCAAAAATTGAATCTCTAATCTCTAATATTCTTCTCAATCGTCAACCAAGAAAGATGCTGCCCAAATTTTTATCACACTAAAATATGATCATGGAAAAACCTTGATTCCACTTATAATTTTATAATCCAATTTTTTTATTGAGAGCTCAAAAAAGTATAGAGCTTTGTAAACTTCAATTTAATTTATTCATTAAAAATTAGAAAGTGAGCATCTGTCCTTTCATGTGGTGTTGTAAAAATTAGATCGTCGAGCATCCGGCCTTCTTCAATTATCAAAATCAAAATAAGTGTCAACCATCAAGAGTATAGGGTTTTCTCCGAGATCATTGCCCAATTTATGCTAGTTTAATTTTAGAGTTGTTATATTTATACTGTCTAATATTAAGAAGGGGATCTGGTCATTAAAATTTTGTAATTTTATAATAATATAAATTCTAATTTACGATTCATGTCTCTTACACTATTTTAGTATAACCCAGAAAAAAAAAATTATATGGAAGGTTCAAAACTTTCGATTTTTTTTTTAAAATGTTAATGGATTTATGTTGTGTTCACGGTGACATGCCTTTTATGCATGCAAAGCGGAGATTTCGTTAAGGTTGGAGAAGAAGTTAGGGCAACTTTATGCAGAATGAGACTAACACCTGCAATGACCACAAATCTTATTGTTTTTTAATGTAGCAGGGAGGGGTTAGAACTTAGAAGCTGTTGAACATTCAGGTACAACAAGGAGTTCGTTCTCCACATAAACAACAGAAGGGTCACTTTCTTTGTCTTGCTGTTTGTGGGACGTCTCTGATGGAGGTGATGCCAACCAGACAAGGTTGTTTGATCATGCATAGTTTGATTGAATATTTTAGCCAAAAGTTGGTCTTGAACTTAGCGGTCAGCTTATAATTTTAGACACTAAATTGGGGTTGATTACTTAACTCAAGATGGGGATTGGAACTATTTAAAGCGATTGCTTTAGTTAAAAAAATATAAAATTGTAGTGATAAAAGCTAAAGCCATGTTTGGCAAAATATTAGCAAAATATAAAGCATAGAAATGCTCTTGAACAATCTTTATAGAATGTTTTTAAATATAAAAAGAAGGATCAAAGCTTTTCTATTTTTTCAAACGCTTAAACAAAATAATTATCACCTCCAAACGCTATGAGCTCTGTCAATTTTTATAAATATAAAAAAATTTGGAACAATATTTCATATTCAAAATTCTTACACTTGATCCGGTACTAACATCCTACGCCTACTTCATATTTGGCCCATCGCCAGCGACATGATCTATGTCCTACCCCATCACACCTTCCAATACAGACAAAGATTGGCTCGTATACTAATTATAATATTTAAGCCCAAACACAATATGGTGGGCCTTAGTCATCTCTTAAAAAATTAGTAAACCAAGTTGAATATCACTAAATGTATATTTATTAATATATCAAAATTTACCCCAACACATGAGAGGTATTGAATGCTAGATTAAGTTAGAAGTTATTATAATCTACCTATCAAATATCCTATTTGGCATGTGGCCAATAACCTAGCCCACGTCTTAGTCCATTCTACAAGATGGCTCTGAAACCAAGTGTAACGACTCAACCCAAGTGCAACATGATGTGTTTAAATCATTCCTTTAAAAGTTAATTAGCCAAGTTGAAGATTAATAAGCATATCTTCACTAATATATTATATCTTATATAATGAGGTATTAAGCGTAGGACTAAGTTAATATTATTTATTAATATTTTCTTAAGATTTCAGTACAAAAATTTCTAATACGACCAAACACCATAAAGTAAATAGATGAGTTTTTTCCCAATGCTAAGGGAGAAGTGTGGATGTTTATGAGTATTATTATACAACGCATGTCTAAACTTGTAATTTTAAAGGGTATTAAAGGTGTATGTCTAAGAGTACTCTATGTTTGTACTTAGGGCTAGGAATGATACGAAGGATGTAAAAGGCTGAAAGGACAAAGATTGATTTTTCCGAACAAGGGATAATTTAAAGTGGATAATGAATGAGATGAGATAGAAAGGGGATGCTGTCGCGCAAGGTCGACGACTTCTAGTTATTGCCCTTATGGGAGATTCTATGATAAAAAATAATGAGGCTTTTATTTAACGGGAGAGTCATCTCTTCTGTGTTAGTATGTTATTAGTTATTTATGGATTGGTAACACTCGTTATTGATAATTTTTTATTATCTATGTAGGTGAGAAGTGTGAGGAATAAACGTTGTCGGGACTGCGGAGGAGTAGCATTGAAATTGCACACACATGACTTCTTGAATGTAACTGATGATGATGAATGTGAAATGTTTTGAATGAAGTAAACCTGAATGTGATTTCTGTAAATGGATAGATGTTTTGCTTGTGAATGAAACTATGAATAGAAATAAACAGGTTGAGCAATAGAGTTTAGACTCGGCTCAAAAGGTGAAGAAAGTAGTGATAATTGGAATGTTGAGAGAACTGTTATGTTTTGGATTGTGTTTTCTATTTTTATTGATATAAATATATACTGCTTGATGTTAACAGGGTGGTCTAGGAGAGACTCTGTTCTTTTTGTTTTAAAAATAGCTATTTTATTTAAACTTTTCGTTTATTTGGTTTGTTTTATATTTGATATATTTGATTGCATATCACTGCATACATTTAAATCAACGTTAGAACCTAAGCATTTATTCCATGCAATGTATACTTACATCACCATCTTGAGATGCTAGGGGTAAATTTGGGTTGGCTTAACCAAATCAAGTAGATTAGTGAACGGTTCGATCACTTGTAATATTTTCGGATCGGTTCATAGGCGAACTGAAACGAGGTGTTACTGTCGTTGTGTCAGAGCTAATTCTTGGTTGATTAGGATGGTAGATGTAGTATAGGTTATATGTTTGCAAAAGTTTCTCCGAGTTGTGCCAACAAATATTTTTTCTGTCTTAATGTTTTTAGTTTGCAAATTTCCTTACCAATCAGTGATGCGACAGGGTGATCAGGTTAAAGTAGGGAGTACAAGCAGGATGGTGAAACAGACTTGCAACACACAAATCAGGGCCCCATCTCCTCCATTCCCCAGACAAGATCGTCCTAGCCATGGTCATAGTGACACCACATCTAGCTGACTAAGGACTATCGTGCCACCAGAAGAGACCAGCGTGCCATTTTTAGTTAGTCAACGTAGTGAGAGCCGTCACTGTGATAACCACCGTAGTAGAAGTAGTCGACAAGAAAGGGATGCAGCAATTGCCAAATTAGCCAAAATTCAAATACAGATGCAACAAAACTAAGAGAAATTCAGGAGAGAGCTCAAACAGATAGGCTTTTGGTAGCCCGAGCTGAGAAGAGACCAACAGTGGATGAAGAGGCGCAAGGAGAGCTAGCAGTTCCCATGGGCCCTCCACTACTGCCTCCTCCTCCATCGTCGTAATAGAGGACTACTCTAACAATGACTCCTCTGTTTACCCCATTTCAGGTAAGAATGAGATCGAATGTTAGCGGACCCACAGTCACAGGTAGCGGGTAGACTGCAAGTGGAAGTGAAACTGCAGGATGTGACATATACCAACAGGTTTAGGACCATAGTTTCCGTAATATGAGTTAAGAGAAGGATCTAATAGATCAACATATACAAGGAATTTGGAACTGTGACAGTATGAAAGGTTCGTGAAGAATGGTGGACGACCTTTCTTTGGGAAGTTGGATGTAGGAGAGGCATTCCTGTGGATATCATCAGCCATAGTAGTATTTGGTAGGATGGCATGCCCAATGGAGCACAGAGTATGTGTCATTATAGGGGCATTCCAAGACGAAGTTAGAGTATGGTGGTATTTAGTGCAAAAATCCATATTTACCTACTGTCAACCTCAAGACATCACTTGGGAGGAATTCAGTGAGGAATTCGATGGAAAGTACTTTTCATCAGATGTTAGGAAGAGGAAGGAGCAGGAGTTCCAGACATTGGAGTAAGGACCCATGAAAGTGGTGCAATACGAGACAAGATTTAGAGCTCTAGAAAGATTTGCACTGGATTTGGTTCCCACCGAAGGAAGAAGGATAGAGTGTTTTTATGAAGGCCTTTATCATGAAATCAGGATGACATATTTGGATAGGAAGTTTGCTACCTTTGGTGATGTAGTGAGAGCTGCAGGCGAGGCAGAGCGAGTTATAGCTACTCAACCCCTTTGAGATTTTGATCAGAGGTAGCAACATCCAAGGTCATATCAGCCAGAGTATGGAACATAATAGAGACATCGAATAGATGCACCAGTTTCTATGAGGGCTATGGATGGCCTAGTTCAGGATAACAAAGCACTTTTCTGTCAGAATTGCCAACGCCATCATGGAGGTGAATGCAAGGCAGACACAGACGCTTGTTATAATTGTGGTCAACCAGGACATCGAGCTATAGAGTGTAGAGTAGGTACTAAGGTATGTTATAGTTGTGGTCAGCTAAGGCATAAAGCCACAACCTGTCCAACTGGCCAGAACTAGCATTTGACGCTCCCAGCGCCTCAATAGAGACTTGCACTCCCAACTCCCCAACAACAACGGTAGAGAGGCCAACAAGGACAAGGTCAAGGTCAGAGAGGTGGAGACCAACAACCTCCAAGACAGCAACAGAGGGTATAGAATCAAAGAGGGTACATGGCCGCTGGACAAGCTAGATAGCAGAGGGGTAGAGGCACCGGTAGCTCAGAATTAGAGGGAACAAAATCAAGCGGTACCACCAGCAGCATCTCCTGCCCCAGCACAACAGCAACTAGTGAAGATGTATACAACCACTGTGGCAGGGGTACTTGAGGACAAGACAGTTGTGATAGGTATGCTTTCAATAGGCTTTGTACTTGCACGAGTCTTATTTGATTCTAGTTGCACACACTCATTTATTTCATACTCGTACACAAGTAGAATTGTATGTAAGATAAAAGAGTTAAGACATTCACAATTAGTGTCCACTCCCGCCGATGGTGTGATAGCTACGGGCGAGTGTGTGCGTAATGTCCCTGTTGAGATTCAACAACGACAACTTGTAGCTGATTTGATATTGTTCAAGCTACAAGAATTTGAAATGATATTTAGAATGAACTGGATGTTCAAGCAAAGAGTCATGATAGATTACTGAAGAAAGACAATGACTTTTTGCCACAGAAGATGCTATTTTTTCTTCCAATGTCAAGGCATATATAGAGAACAAGGATGGATATCCTATCAGAATGTAGTGAGATAGCTACACAAAGGCAATGAGTTGATAATGGCAGCATTAGCTTTGGCTGAGTAGAGTGGTTTAGGGGACAAGTGGAGCATTGGGGAGATTCCAGTGGCCAGAGAATTCACTGATATATTCTTAGAGGATATTACAAGATTGCCGCTAGACA
This sequence comes from Piper longum, assembly GCA_032619315.1. NCBI lineage: Eukaryota > Viridiplantae > Streptophyta > Magnoliopsida > Piperales > Piperaceae > Piper > Piper longum. The sequence continues at coordinate 25,900 of JAVDBV010047727.1, forward strand.
GAGAAGTTGACCTTGCCATTAAGTTGATATCAGGCACAACACTGATATCTAGAGCTCTGTACAGGATAACACTTCTTGAACTCAAGGAACAGTTACAAACACTATTGGATCAGGGATTCATCAAACTGGGTGTTTCCCCATAGGGTGCGCCAGTGTTATTTGTGAGGAAGAAGGATGGAAGCTGTGAGATCCCTCAACTTAATTTCACATCTAATAACTATTGGGCTAAGATCCTGTTTATAAGTGAGAATAGAGTATAGATCTTTAATTTGGTTAACCCCTTTGAAGAGATGACGTAGCCCATTACATTACACTTTGGGTGGGGTATCTTATAAATGGTATCAGAGCAACCTAGTTCTATGTTAGATGGTGGGCTGGACTACGGACGTTGGCTAGGTTCTCGGTCACGGGCAATGGAAGGTCGTAGGTCATATGCTATAGAAGGTCATGGGTCATGGGCCATGGAAGGTTGTGGGTTGGGCTAGTAACGGGCCAAGTGTAGGAATTTCGGGGACGAAATTTCCTAAGGTGGGTGGATTGTGAGATCCCTCAACTTAGTCCCACATCTAATACCTACTAGGCTAAGATCCTGTTTATAAGTGAGAATAGACTATTGATCTTTAACTTGATTAACCACTTTGAAGATATGACTTAGCCCATTACGTTGCACTTTGGGCGGGGTATGTTACAAATGGTATCAGAGCAACATAGTTTCATGTTAAATGGTGGGCTCGACTAGTGTTGGCTAGGCTCTCGGCCACGGGTCATGGAAGGTCGTGAGTTGGGGCTAGCAATGGGCAAAGTGTAGAATTTCGGAGACGAAATTTTCTAAGGTGCACCACATCTAATACCTAATGAGCTAAGATCCTGCTTATAAGTAGGAATGGAATATAGATCTTTAACTTGGCTTAACTGTTTTAAAGAAATGACTTAAGCCCATTACGTTGCACTTTGGGCCGGGTCATTACAGAAGCATGCTTTTATGCATCGATTACAAGATGCTAAATGTAACGACCCAACCCAAAGTGCAACATAATGGGCCAAGTCATTTCTTCAAAAGTGGTTAACCAAGTTAAAGATATATAGTCCATTCCACTTATAAATAGGATATTATCTCAGTAGGTATTAGATGTGGGCTAATTTAAGGGATCTCACACTAAACCATGCAACTATTAAGAACAAATATTCCTTGCATTGATTATCATTTTGACTAGTTGAGCTCAGTATTTGTCTTCTCGAAGATTGATTTAAAGTTAGGATATTACCAGTTGAAGATTAGGGTAAAAGACATCTTGAAGACTGCATTCACGACCATATATGACCACTACGAGTTTTTGGTCATGCCTTTTGGATTGACCAATGCTCTAACATCATTTATGGACTTGATGAACATAGTGTTCATTTTATACTTAGACCAGTTCGTGATCGTCTTTGTAGATGACATACTGGTATATTCGTCATCCAGGGAAGAGCATGAGCAACATTTGGAAATTGTGTTGTAGACGCTAAGAGAGCATAGATTGTAAGAAAAGTTTTCAAAGTGCAGTTTTTGGTTGTTAGAAGTGAATTCGGTCATATCATCTTAGCATGAGGCATCTCGATAGATCTAGCCAATATAAAAATAGTAGTACAGTAGGAACAACCGAAGACACCTAAAAGGTTCAAAGTTTCCTAGGCCTAGATAAATACTCAAAACAGTTTATTCAGGATTTCTCTTCCATGGCAGCCCCTCTTACACGGCTAACTAGGAAGGAGGAATGATCGAGATGGATGGACGAATGTGAGCAGAGTTTCAGGACACTGAAGGAGAGGTTGTCTTCGGCACCTATCCTCACATTGCTTGAGGACACAAGGATTTCTTAGTTTACACAGATGCCCCAAGAATTGGCTTATGTTGTGTTTTGACGTAGGAGGATAAGGTTATAAACTATGTAAGTGCATGAGCGTAACTATCCTACATATGACCTAAAGCTCGTAGTAGTTATATTTGCTCTCAGAATATGGAGGCACTACTTATATGGAACATCTTTCAGACTCTTGACTGATCAGCATAGTCTGAAATATATCTTCACGTAGAAGGATTTGAAAAACAGACAGAGAAGATAGTTAGAGATGTTATTAGATTACGAGATTGACATAGTGTACCATGAGGGCAAAGAAAATGTGGTAGCTGATGCTTTGAGCAGGAAGCCAGGAGCCTCATACTCCGTAGGATTGGTAGCAGTATCAGTGACTCAGTATACTACAAGCCAGAGATAGTTGGTTGGAATGATGGCGCGACTGACCATTCAACTGATTATACTTGAGCAAATCAGGATTGCATAGGAAGCAAATCCACAGTTGAAGCAGTGGTTGGAACAAGGAACACATCAAGAATGGGCCAGAGATGCAGATGAGTTAGTCAGACTGAGAGATCGACTCCTTGTGCCAAATGTTCGAGAGTGTCCGAGACTTTGAAGTATGATTCTTCACGAAACTCACACGTCGAGATTCTCACTACATATAGGTGGAATGAAGATGTACCATGATATTTGATGGATATTTTGGTGGCCAGAAATAAAGAGAGAGGTATACGACACAATTGCTAGATGTTTGGTGTGCCAGTAAGTGAAAACTAAGCATGTATGCCTAGGTGGAACACTGCAACCATTGGAACCAGAGTGGAAGTGGGAGAGTATAGCGTACGACGTTGTAGTCGGTTTGCCTAGGACTTGCCAATAGAAGGGTACAATAAGGGTCATAGTAGATCGACTTACAAAAAGCGCACACTTTATATCAATCAGGATAGATTACCCAATGACCACTTTGGCCACACTGTATATAGACCAGATAGTCAAGCTACATGGAGTGCCATGGGAGATCATATCAAATAGGGATTTGAGGTTCACATCTCAATTTTGAAAGCTTTCTAGGTAGTTACAAGCACTGAATTGAGATTGAGCACAACCATTTAGCCTTAGACAGATGGACCACACTGAGAGAACCATAGAGATCTTAAAGGATTTGCTCCGAGCATGTATTTTGGATTTCAGAGGAAGTTGGGAAGATCATTTACCTCTAGTAGAGTTCTCCTATAACAACAGCTATCAGGTCACGATTGGAATGACACCATTTGAGGTACTATATGGCAGACCATGTCGATCTCCAGTGTGTTGGCTGCAGGGCAGCGAGCCAGTAGTAATTGACCTAGAGATGATCTAGCAGACACAAGAAGTTGTAATATGGATCTGGAAGAGAATGAGGTAACTCATGACAGACAGAAAAGTTATGCTAATTAGCGCAGATATGAGGTTCATTACGCGTTAAGAGATCACGTTTTTCTGAAGGTCTCTCTAACTAAGGAAAACACGAGATGCAGGATGCGAGGGAAACTCAGTCCGCGATATATTAGAACATTTGATGTGATTGAACGCATTGGAACAATGGCTTACAGGAGAGCATTGCCGCCTCATCTATTAATAATGCTCGATGTCTTCCATGTGTCAAAGTTGAAGAAGTACCATCCAAAAAACTCTCATGTTGTCAGTTTCAGAGATATAGAGGTGCAACTAAACCTGACGTATCTAGAAGATGCAATTTAGATTGTGAATCGCTGAGTGAAGATTCTCCAAAGAAAAGAAGTTCCCATGGTACGAGTGCAATGGACTCGACGAGGAGTTATAGAATCTACATGGGAACGTGAAGATGAGATGAAGAAGCGATATTTGAAGATATTCGAGCAACCAGCTTCACAACAAGGAACTTTACTAGAGATTACCTTTTTTAGATTATGGATGAGTTTGAAGCTTACTTAGTTAAAATTTTTAGGACAAATTTTTCTAAAGAGGGAAGATTGTAAAACCTGTGACTCGAGGCAGAGTTTTACATTAGTGAACCAGTCGGTTCAACTTGAGTCACTTTCATGAACTGCGTGCTGAGTCAAGCCTGGCCGTCAGTTATGAGCGATGAGGGTCAGGTGTACTAGAGTATATGATGATAACATCAGAAATATGATGAGAAATAAATTATCAGAATATATAACAGTATGAAGATATTTTATTTTTTTATATTTGATTGTAGAATAGTTTTTAGGCCGAATAATGCATTAGGGCGAGTTATAGAGCAGTTTGGGTGGGTTATTAGTTAGAAAACACATCATTGTGATATTATAGTGTGTGTTATATTTTATGAGATTTTTTCCTTTTTCTTGGATTTTTAAGATTTATTACGAGTTAGTTATTATTTTAGACTTGAGTCGGAGTCGAGTCAAGTTTTATTGGAATACCCCCGAGACTTTACCCCAACCGTTTCCTCCCCTAAACCCCAATTGCTGCCCCGACATCATTGTCAACACCTCCTCTAGCCGCCGCACTTCCGCCGATTGACGTCGCCGATTGTCGCCGTGTTGCTTAGGACATCCTCGGCCACCGGCCAATCTCCCTGATACCCTGACGCTACGCTATCGTGCTGCACTCCCGGCATTAATTTGTCATGCCGTCAATGTCCTTCCCCTCAACCTAAACAACCTTTCCCACACACCCAGTGCCGCCGCCGAGCCGACCAAGGGCCGATTGATCAAGTCGACCAACTTGTCACCACTGCCATTGCCGTCCTCACCACCACCACCATTAGGTTGAGCTCGTTGAGCCAGTTCGACCTATAGCTCTGATTACCTCACCGGAATACCATTGGAAAATAGTTGAAAAATGCCGAAAACCTGGATTCACTGAAATTCGCAGGATCTTCATCTGAATTCATTCAGATAAACCTGATTGAACTTCAGACACTACCGAGTGTGAAATTAGAGTCTTGAGCCACGTGACAAACCATAGCTATCACTGATTACCGACGATGCGAGGTATAATTAACTCTGATTTAATTTCTTAAAGGTGATAATTATTAGCACAATACGGTAGGGTTGATAGATTGATGTGTTAAATATTTTTATTGTAAATGAAAATATGAATTGCTTGATTGAATTGTATTAAAATGAATGCTAAGGAACTAATTAGGTAAATTAAACAAGTATCGTAATCTAATGCAACGTAGCGTGAAAATTTGATATAGATTGAGGTATAATTTGGTGTGAGTTGTGCATTGATGTGTGTACGCTATAGGGTGTGTGAATGTATCATAAGCGGGTGTTAGCTTTTAATTTGATGTGTAGGTACGGAGTAGAAGCTCGCCACCTAGGCTCGTGGACATGATTGGAGTTTCTACCAGCTCCATTTAGGATTCGCTTTTAGTTTGACTTCTATACTCTATTGTGTTTTGTTTTAACAGGTACGTGGGCCCATGTTCTTTTTCGCTCCAAGTACCTATTCAAGTAGCATGGTTTTGCGCAACTAAAAGTTAAATTATCTCTCAATTCCAAGACTCTGGGGCTTGGAGAATCTTGCACGAAAGTGTTTTAGACATGCATGCCTCAGATTATTTTGTCTGCAAAACAGGTGAAAGAGTTAAGTAAAACAAAATTATCAAAATCCACCATGTCGTATCATGAGGCCCAAAGTCCATAAGTTCAGCTCATATAACTAGCCCAACATCCAAAATGATAACACAAATCCAAAAGACAACCAAAACCCAAAATACAACAACTAACCCAGCATCCCAGAGTCCTCGTGATCCGCCCAACTACGCTAGCCAACTTTAAGGCTGTCCACCTACATACACATATGAAAATGCGTTAGCAACATATATCATTGAGCCCTAAATAACTAATAATGAAAAACTCAATTTGTAGCAAATGGATAAAGTAATTATCCATAGGACAACTAAATTAAAGTAGCAACTTCTTCACAATAACTAACAAAATCGTATAAAGAAACATCGCAACCACGTCGAGCTTATAATTTTATTTTTTCTATCTAAATATTCTAGACAGTTGTAGCAAGATTACTGTATTTGGTTCACCCGCGAACTAAACCAAAAATGTTATTGGCAATTGAATCATTCACTAATCTACTTAATTTAGTTAGGTCAACCCGAATCTACCCTCAGCGTCTCAAGATAGTTATATAAACATACAATGCATGGATGAGATATTTAGGCTATAACGTAGTTCTAGATGTATGATGTGATATGCCAACCATATTCAAAACAAAGCACACTAGTTAAAAGTTCAAAAAACAAAGATTTTTCAAAAACAAAATGGATAGAGTTTCTCTTAAAAGTGTAATAGGGACCACCATGTCAACAACAAAGAATATGTATATATAAAAATCAAAATGTGAAACAATGCCAAAACATTTTACTTTTCACACACAATCACATCATAATCATCTTTATCTCACTGCATCGGGTCTCGATCCCATTAGCTTATCCTAATCAATTCTAATCATGATAATCAACACACACAGATCATATCATTATTTTCACACCAAACATTTCCTTCAACAAATCATCATAACATTTATCCATCATAATTCACAGCAACTTATCACATTACAATTTCCATTCCATTCGACAGGTACATGTGTGCACGGTGCATCGCTGCTCCTTTATGGTCCCAATAATACTCAGTCACACAGGTTTTCACTTACATATATAATACGAAAATGTCAGTAACGAGTGTTATTAGTCCAAAAATAACTAATAATCAAACTGGCATAGGAGAGTTGACTTTCCTGTTAAATGAAATCAATCATATACTTCTGCATTAGAATCTCTCATAAAGTTCATTAATCAGGAGCCGTCAGCCTTGACTTGACAGCGTCCCATTCTGACTCATCAGATGCCTCAACATTTTCAAACTATCCCTTTCATGAGAAAATCATTTATCCTAAATCCCTTTGTATCTTTCGTATCACTTGTGGCCCTGAGCACAGAGGCCGTGTAAAACCCAACTTCAAGTTAGGGTTTTACCTTGTTGTAGTTTTGTCTAGTTTGGGCCAATCTTGAGTTGGTTTGAGCGAGCAAGCTAGACCAGTTTTCAGACCATGAGTATAGGGCCCAAATGGCCATATGAGCATATTTTTCTGGCTGAGTATGCTAGACATGCAGATGATAGCTTCAATTAGGCTACAACAGAGCATGAGTTATCAATGTATACATGAGGTATACATATGATTTTTATGGGTTAGCTAGGGTTTTAGGCTTAAATCTAACCCATTGCAGTATTTAGTATTCGTTTGGGATTTATAGAGTATCCCATTTGCATACATCATAGGGATTTTGGATCATCGAATGTGCCCCTGTGGGCCTAGCTTGATTAAATTGTAGGTTTTCACCTGATTGAGTTCAGGGTTTAAGGCCTATTTAGTCTTCTTGCTTCGATTCCTACCTATAGAGTTACTTTCAGGACTCGAGTCAGTTTTGACTTTGGACGGTCTTGGTCCAAGCTTTTCGTCCATATACATATTATATATAATCATAGGTGGGCCCACTAGGTATTGAGTTGTTAGACGTTCACATCTTGTCAAATGGCAAAGATCAGAGCTGTCCACGTCAACCCTAGCTTCACCCAATTACTTTTTAGAGATTTCCATTGATTTTTCGAGTTTCCACCCCTAACAACGTCGCCACTTTAGCTTGCCGCCGACGATGGCATCCCAGGACCGCCTCACGACAAGTTTTCTATCCATACCTCTCATGACCAGTGGTGTAAAATCCATGATTCGAGTCAGAGTTTTATATTATTGAACCAGTTGGTTCGAGTCGAGTCGGTTTCATTAACCGCGTGCTGAGTCGAGGCCAACCATGAGTTATGAGCAATGAGGGTCAAGTGTACCTGAATATATGATGATAACGTCGAAAAGATAGTGAGAAATGAGTTATTAGAATATATGAAAGTATGCATTATTTTTTTTATGTATTTGATTGTAAAAATAGTTTTAGGCTGAATAACACATTAGGACGTGTTATAGGGCAGTTTGGGTGGGCTCTTAGTTATAGAATATGTCATTGTGGTGTCATGGTGTGTAGTGTGTTTTATTGGATTTTTGCCTATTTTTCTGGATTTTTCTAGGATTTATTACGGGGTGGTTATTATTTTTAATTCGAGTCGAGTTGAGTCAATACTTAGTTACGAGTTTGCCACCGAAGTATTTCATCTCCCTCCCAACACTTTCCACACCCCCAAACCCTTGCTGCCACCTGAGTTCATTACTGCAGCTGTTGCCGATGCCGCCCTGCTGCCGATTAGCGCCGCCCCGCCCCGCCGTGTCGTCGCTGTGCCACCCCGACCAAGCCCAGCTGCCATCTGGCTGCCACGAGGTCAGAATCGCCTCACCAATGTGCGACTCTCCTATAGTCAATTCGCCACTGTCCGGGCCATGCCGCTGCTACTGTGATGCCGACGACCACTCCCTCAACCTCTCCGAAATTTCCCCTCTCCCTAGCACTACCGCTGAGGTCGGCCGTGGGCCTGATCAGAGCGACCGCCTGCTTCAGCCGAACTTGATGCTATTGTCGGCAGTCATCGCCACTGTGGACCTCTTTGTCGTCACCACCATTGGGTCGACCTTGCTGAGATGGTGCTGACCCTTACTCCCTATTGCTTCGCCGAAAAACTGCCGGGAGCCACCAAAAAATCGTCAAAACCCACCGAAAATTCACTGAACTTGTCAAAAAACTGGATTTGCTAGATTCCGCCGGATCTTCCGCCAAGCTCATCTAATCGAACCCGATCAAACTTCAGACACTGTCGAGTGCCGAATTCGAGCTTCGAGATGCACGACAAAATCTTAGCCATCACTGATTATCAACGATACGAGGTATAATTACTTTGATTTAATTATTTAAAATTGGTATTTATTAGCACAACATGCTAGGATTGACAGTTTAATATGATGAATGCTTGATTGTGAATGAAGTGGTGATTTACATATAGAAAGTGAATGGATGCTAGTGATCTAATTAAGTAAATTAAATCTGAGCATGCTAATTGACTGCAACGTAATTTAGAAAAAAATATAATAAAATTGGTATGAATAGGATGAGTTAGAATTATTTTTACATTGATGATTGTTTGACTATTGTTGGATGATGATTGCATTGTATGTGTGATGTTCATGATGAGTTTGATGCATCATTCAGTTAGCGGGCAAAGTAGGAGCTCACTACCTCGGCACGAGGACACACTTGGAGTTTTCGCTAGATCTGTTTAGGACTTGTTCCTTGTTTTACGCTATTCTATTGTGTATTTGATTTGTCATGTGTAGGACAAGTTAAGTGGAGTTTTATCGGATCCCACTTAACTCGGGCTATTTAGCTGACAATTTTCTGGATTAATAGCCCTCAAGGCTGAGATTCCTTAAATTAATTTTTGAAATCATGATCCATCACAAGTTGCCTTTGGGCATATTGTATAAATCCCAACCCAGACTTATATATGTATAGTTTTCGCGTTTTTAGTGAGAGATGGAATGAGGGACATTGACGGTCACGTCTTGAGATAGGGCGTGTGCTCGTCAAAGCGGGCTCTGGAGCTGGGGAGAACCTACTTCATTCTTGAGGGAATCCTAACAACTCCACCTTTGAGTTCCTCAAACCCGGAGAAATGTAGTTTCAAAGGGTACTTAAGGCGTATGCCTGAGAGTACTCGGCCCCTGTACTCAGGCCCAGGAGTAATATGGAGGATGTAGAGGGTAGAAAGGAATGAAATTGATGAAAAAAGCAATAGAGAAATGGCCAAAGTATGAGAATGAGAAAGAAAGGGGATGCTGTCGATCCAGGTCGATGGTTCCCATATATTCCCTGATGAGTATTCTATGAGGAAGATATGGGTTTCTATATAACAGGAAAGTTAGCTCTCATGTGCTAGATTGATATTAGTTAATTTCCAGACCGGTAACACCCGTTACTGACGATTTCCTATTATATATGTAGGTGAGCTCTTTGAGGAATGAGAGCTGTCAGAATTGCGGAGGGGCTGCACATAAATCGCGCACACATGTACTTGCTGAGCGTATGTATTGATGATCATAGATGCACGAATCGGCCGATCTCGTGCGGAATCGGCCGATTTAAATCGGATCGGCCGCGTGCCGATCCGATTTCGGGGCCGAATCGGTCGGCCCCGAATCGGCCTCGGAATCAGAAAAAATCAGTTTTTTTGAAAAATTACTAAAATACCCTAGGTATAATATTTAGTAAATTAATTTAGCAAGGGTAAAATGGTAATTTTAATTTTAAAAACCTAAAAATCGAGCGATCCCTCCCGACTCGCCGCCGCCGCGAAGTGATTCCGCCGTCGCGATATCGCCGCCACCGCGCTTCGTCGACTCGGCTTCGACGCGCCTCGACCTCGCCTCCGACGCGCCTCGACCTCGCCTCTGACGTGCGGCCGTTTC
>JAVDBV010047728.1:0-15753 GCA_032619315.1 Piper longum
ATTATACAGCTTAGTGGTTTTATCACTAACGCGGAATTGCCTCCGCAGGTGTGCAGATACGAAATTAGGTGGGAGAAGCCATTGACTTCCAGAGCATGGAGCAAGATAAACATGAGGACTCCCCTTTTAATTTTATTTGAGTTATATATGTGGCTATGGGAAACGGTCCTAGACAGTGGGAACAAAGCTTATACATTGTTGTTAAATTTTTAACATTCAGCAACTTATTAGTTTGTTTAAGTAACACCTGGCCATCTAGGCCCAATTAAATAATTGAAAAATGGCGGGTCGTTACATGCTTGGAGCTTGGACTACATGTTTGTTAGGACTATTCTCAGGTTTACTGTGTTATTCAATTATGAATTTGATTTCCAAATTGTAGGACATGTTAAGTAGTTGTTTTATCGGACTCCATACACCTAACATGGGCCATCTTGTCGTATTTTTAGTTTCGTGATTAATAACCTTTGAGGATGAGATCCCTTGAGTTATTTTTGAACTTATCTTTACCTCACGTTATAATCGGGCCTAGTTATATATTCCCTTCTCAACCCCTATATATAATTTTTATTGAGTTTTCAGCGAGCCCAGAGTTAGTGTATATGACCTTGTGTATACGTTGAGCGGGCCAATGCGTTAGTTGCAACAGGTTCTAGATTAGTAAGAGGGTTGTTTTGTTCCAGAGGGATCCAAATAGTGAGCCAAGAGTGAGTGTATTTGACCTCACGTATACCTTGAGTGGGTCAATATGTTGATTGCAATAGGTTATAGATTAATGAGAGGGTTGTTCCATTCCTGAGGGATCCCAACAATCTCTGGCTTGATCTTCCTCACACATGGAGAAGCGTGGAGTGGAGAGGTATTGTTGTGTACAATGAATGTCTAGACTTGTGATATCAAAGGTAACTGAAGGTGACTGCCTAAGAGTACTCAATCATTGTGCTCGTGGCCAAGAGTTATATGGAGGTTTAGAGAGGGCTTAGGATATGTGCTTTTCCCGAGAGTGGGACTAGTTATTTCCATGAGAGGCATTTGTCAAGAGTGGCATTTGCCAAGAGTGGAACAACACCTGTGCATATAGAGATGCTATCGAGTCTGCAACTTGATGGCCCCTCGGTATCTGTCTTTTGAGTGTTCCCCTGGAGAGTATATATGATTTTTCTTTCTTCGTGGAAATCAGTTTCCACTTGCCAGTTTATATTAGTTATTTTCTAGACCATTGACATTCGTTACTGATAGTTTTTATATTATATGTGTTGGTCTTATGTTCCTGCATGTTGGGTCGACTTTGGTGGAAGGCTAGATACTTACTACACAAACATGTGCTCAAAGTGCCATAGTTTTCTTTCATGTTTTTATGTTTGTTTGATGCACTTTCACGTAAATTTAGTAATTCCTTTCATTCTCAAGACGCCAAGAGGTCTGTTTCAATCTATTTATTAGTCGAATCTTACAGATTAATTGATTTAGGCACAACTCGACTCTATTGTAATAGTTATAATTCGGTTCTTAGGTGAACCGAAATTCAGTTTAAGCTATATAATTCCAAGCACAAGTTTGTTCATTAAATGAACAGTCAACTCAAAGGTTATTATGCATAGTTATAACATGTTATAACATTTCTATTAAATTTATATCCATGTTTACAAGCACATTAGAGATACATGTTAACAACCTCGGTGTTTATGTTTTATTGCTCATGAAAATTCGAGATCATTACAGCTGGCATGAGAGCTCATTTCATTTAAATTGTCATGTCTTTGCCAAATGTATGTCTACATGGTTAAAATATTTTAAAAGTACCACATCTTTTAAAAGATATAATAGCAGGTTTTGACTAATGTTTACCACAAATACTTGTTCTTAATTAGTGTTTTGTGTAGATAGCACAAAGGATTACTTACTAGCAACTGCAAGAGTAGAATTGGTAGTTGCAACAACAGATTTAGTAGCAGGAGCATGAAATTGAGAACATGACTCCAAGAATTAATAACATGGCACAAAATTTTGAAACAACTTAGGATGCTATTCAACAACTTTTGGCAAATCAAATGGGAACATCAAGGCGGACAACCACCGATTTTGTTGGGACTCATGCATGTTCGAGGATGTGGTAACCTTTTGGTGGTAAGTGATTTTAAGGTCAGATTTTTCTAGGAGGCAATTTGTGTAACACCCTAAATCTGGTTCATGCTTGCGAACCGAAACGGAATGTCACGGGCCCCAGTTAGGTTAGCTATCGAACCCAACTTATTCGGATCCAATCTTGGCATCTTAAGATAAAGATACGACTCGCTATATGCATGGTTGAATGCACAGAACCCTAACAAGCCATTATATGGATGGCATGAAATTCAGTTCACATGCCAACAACAATTACAATAAAAATTCCAAAAAAAGATGGGTAGAACCTCCCCTAAAAGTGCAATTAGGGACCACCATGTCAAAACAACATGTACAAACATATATACATATATCAGATATTTGCATTCACCCAAAATTCTAATCTATTGTATACATCAATTATTCTGAATCATGGGTCTCAACCCACCTATGCATTCTATTCACATTTCATGTCATATCATAATGTCTTGCAATTAATCACATCACATTCAATATAATAACATCATAAACAAAATATTAAACTAGCAATCATCTAACATGTGTGTGGAAGAGGCCTCACGGCTCCTCCGTCCATGCTAGCATATCCGATCAAGCTCATCACCTATATATATTATAAAAACTCATCAGTAATGAGTGTTACTGGTCCAGAAAATAACTAATATCAAACTGGCACAGGAGACTCCTGTTAAATAAAATCTCATATACTTCCTCAAGAACTCTCACAAGGGCACTAATGGGAGCCGTCGCCCTTGGGTCGGCAGCGTCCCCTTTACATGTCATATTCTCTTTTCATAACATTCTCTTTTCTTGGCCATTTCATCTATCTCTCTACGCAGTAAGACCCTTCTCTTTCATCTTAGCCTTCTACATCCTCTGTATTACTCCTAGCCCTGAGTACAGAGGCCGAGTACTCTCAGACATACACCTTTAGTACCCTTTTTCACCACAAGTTTAGACATGCATTGCACAGCGGTACCTGTAAACTTCCACACTTTTCTGGGTTTGAAGAACTCAAAGGTGGAATTTTCAGGATCCCACGGGAATGGAGAGAATGCTAACTAGCTCCAAACCTACTGTCGACTAGCACATACACGCTCGTATAGCATGGTGGTCAAATTTTCCTCATTTCATCTCTCACTAAAAATATGAAAACTACATATACATAGCCCTGGGTAGGGAATTTACTAAAATAGGCCTGAAAGCAACTTGTGGTGGATCTTGTTTTCGAAAACATATTCAAGGGATCTCATCCTCGAGGGTTAATAATCTCGAAAACCAGTTCGTTAAAATGGCCCGGATTAAGTGAGATCCGATAAAACGCCACGAAACCCATTCTGCAAGTAATAAATCAAACATACTATAGAATATAGTGTAAAACAGAGAAGAGTTTTAAACGGACCTGGTAGAGGCTCAGGGCGTGTCAACGCGCCTAGGTGGCGAGCTCCTACTTCATACCTACATATCAAATTTACATGCTAACTCCCGTTAAGAGAATGATGAATCAAACTCATCATAATTATTACATTCACAACACAATCATCATCAATCAAACAATCAACAATCATTATTGTAAAAATAATTCTAACTCATCCTATTCGTACCAATTTTATTATGTTTTTTCTAAGTTACATTGTAATGAATTAGCACACTCGGATTTAATTTGCCTAATTAGATCATTAGCATTCATTGATTATGAATAAAATCATGCAACTCATTATTTTATTTAAAATCAAGTATTTATTTTATCAACAATCAATCCTAGCATGTTGTGCTAATAATCACCAATTTTAAATAATTAAATAAAAGGTAATTATACCTCTCATCATCTACAATCGGCGACGGCTCGGGTTTCATCGCACATCTTAGAGATCGAATTTAGTGCTTGGTGACCCACGAAGTTCGGTCAGGTTCGACTGGATGAGTTCGGTGGAAGATACGGCGAATTGCAACGAATCTGATTTTTCGATGGGTTCCGACGGTTTTTCAGCGACTGTTCTGGAGGTTTTTTGGAGACTGTTCTGGCGGCAACTATTCTGACGGAGCAAACGGGGGTAAGGGTCAGTGTCGGCTCGGTGAGCTCGACCCAATGGTGGTGACAGCAAGGACGGTCGTGATGGTGATGACCACCAGAGATGGCGTCGAGTTCGTTCGGGGTGATCGGTCACTCCGATCGGGCCCATGGCTAGCCTTGGCGATAGAGCTAGGTAGGGGGGAAATGTCGGGGAGGTTGACGGGAGGAGAATTGGCGTCACTGTGGCAGAAAATGGCGTGGACGGCAGAGGATCATCGGCTGAGGGTCAGTGTCGGTTCTGGTGTCGTCGCAGCCAGACGGGGGCCGGGGTTGGTCGGGGTGGCACAATGATAGCATGGCTGGGTTGGGCAGCATCAATCAACGACTGCAAGAGGCAGCAACAGCGACGAACACGAGGGTGGCGGTGGCTTGGGTTTGGGAGGATGAAGAGAGTGTTGGGGTTTGGATGAGAAGGGTGGTCGGTAGCAAATTAGTAAATTAAAATTGAATCGACACTGGCTTGAGTCAAGAATAATACTAACTCGTAATAAATTCTAAAAAAATCCAAAAAAAATGTGAAAATCTCATAAAATAAAACAAACACCACTACATCCAAATGACATGCTCTATAACTAATAACCCACCCAACTACCCTATAGTGCGTCCTAATGCGTTATTCGACTAAAACTATTTATACGATCAAATGCATAAAAATATATAAACTGCATACTTTCATATATTCTGAAAACTCATTTTTCACCATCTTGTCAATGTTATCATCATATATTTAGGTACACTTGACCCTCATCTCTCATAACTCACGGCTGGTCTCGACTCAATACGCAGTCCATAAAAATGACTTGACTCGAAGCAACGGTTGAACTGACTGATTCGGTAATGTAAAATTCTGACTCAAGTCATGGGTTTTATAATTTGAGACTATTATATGGGCAGAGCTTACAAAGGTTTTCAATGTAACCTACAATCAAGAACAAGTTGGAGAGAAAAAGTCTCAAGAATTCTCCAACCTGAAGCAAGAGGATATGGCAATTTGTGAGTATGAACAAAAGTTCATCTAGTTAGAGAGGTTTGCATCTGGGTTATATACAACTGTGAGGGCCCAAACTAGTAAGTTTGAATGGGGACTTTGGTGTGTACTCAAGGATCAGGTTGCAAGCCAATGACCACATACATTGGTAGAGGCAATGACTATCAATTATGTAGCTAAAGAGGTCTTAAATGAGCAATATGGACCGATGAGCAAAAAGGTCAAAGCCAAAGCAACTGTCACTCAAGACCAATTGTCCAACAAGAACAAGGAAGACGAAAAGAGAAAGAGGAATGAGGATCAAAAGGGTAAAAAGGATATTCCTCTTTGTCCTATATGTGGTAAGCGACATGTTGGAGAGTGTTGGAGGAATACCAACAAGTGCTTCGCTTATGGAGAAACTAGTAACATCAAGAGGAATTTCCCAAAGACCCGGGAGCAAAAGAATAAAGAAAAAGAGTGATAGATGAGAAAGAATAAATGCAAATATACGTAGCAAGAATTCTGGTTATTAAGTTGGAGTTGTTTATTTTATGATTTTCATATAATTAGAACATTTTATAGATAGTAATAATGATTAATTATTTATTTATGTTTGTAAGATATGACACCTTTGAGGATTTTATTACGGTTTATAATAAAGTATTAGGTTAAGGGGAAGTTCCTTCTCTTTTTCCTTCTTGTAATAAGAGTAGAATAAACAATTGAAGACGAAGTGTTCACACGTTAGTTACAAAAGAAAAAGTGGTGAAGATATGGAAGATGATGAAGTAGTTCTACGGATGGGTTATCAAAATCACCACCGTTAATGGAATTAGTTTCTTCAGAACCTTCGAGCAAGATTACTCTAATAGCCAAGGCTCCAAGGAGATGATTCAAACCATTCTTATGTAGATTGATTGTGTTAAAGAATCAGTGATTTAAGATTAAGGATGAAATTTCTTTCAAGGAGGGTTGAATATGATACTCGATAAATTTTGCATTTTTGAAGTACTAAATAGATTAGGCATATCAACTCAAAAATACATCTCTCAAAATTAGCATAAAAAATTTCTAAAATTTAAAAGAAGAAAATAAACTTCCTAAATTTTCTTTTGCAGAAAGAATCAAGTCAATCGAAGTTCTACACACCCGATTATGATTTTACAAGTTGGTGAATGAACATGGGAAATCCAAAACATGATATGAATAAGAAATTTCTTCACCAAATACAGGGTTCATTAGAAATAATGGTGGTTAATGTTATGAAAGAGATATCTTTTAATAGAAATAAGATATCAATGAATTTGTTCACAAAAGTTTGATCGAACATGATAAGGAAATAACTTAATTAATAAACGGATAAGGGAAAAGCTATGGTAAATAAGCATGAACCAAGTTCATATTACAAACAAGATGTCTTCTATGTCAAGTCAGTAATAAACTAGGCTAAGCACTTAACTTTAACTGGTAGGTTGATTTAAGTGGAACCAAACATGTTTAGAATAGTCGCACACCTATGATGCACCCTATGGTCAATTATGGTTGATGGTATGGTCGATGTTCATCAAAGATTAGATGTTCTAGAGCATGCGGAATGGTTAGGGTCGATTGATTACTTAGATGGCCAAAGGTTTAAGTAAATTGGTAAAGCTCTTTAGAAATTCTCCTACATAGGTGAGGAAGTATGTAATCGGGTCTAAGGCAGGAAAAAAGGTATATAATAAGCATGTGAGGACTTTCTCCCCTAGTTACAAGGTCAACATCACCCTCTCCATTATAGGTCTATACCCTCCTCCCTCACCCCTCTTCTTTTCTTCGTTGTGGAGGAAATCAACTTCCAACTCTTTTCCCTTGATGAACTGTCAAGTTTGGAGCAAGTTTTCTTTGGTTTTGCAAGAAGGAGCATTAGGAGTTGAGAGTTAAGGAAGATTACAAGGTTAAAGGTTAATAGTTGAAATCTATGTCTTAATTTGTGGTAGATTATGCATGCACATCACTATTCATGATATTATATGGTTTATTGAGCTGAACCATGTATGAATTATGTTTTCGTGCAAGTTTTATGGATGAACATGTAAAACTGTTATAAAAACCAAGAACTTTATTTTTAATGTTATGTTTTGATGTTTAGACATGAGATTTTTTCATGATAATTTAACAAATCAGAATATATAACAATAAATTATGATTGCTTGTTTGATTAGTTGTAAGTTTGGCAAGTATATGATTCACATATAGTTTTTGCCTCTTAAAAAAACCATGAGAAAGTAAGAAAAATCTTAATGAATTAATAACCTGAAATAGTACATGATTCTATGCTTAAGTAGAATGAAGACCTAGTTTTTGTTTGATTCCAATCAGATTTAAAACCGATGAGATAAATAAATCAAGAAATAAAACTCTAGCCATAGCTTGGCACTCTTCTAGCAACGCAATGCTAAGCTACGTAGGGTTGACATTTTGGGCTAGTGCCTCAGCGCTCAAGCTACAACCCTCGGCCCAATTTCCAAGGTTTACTATTTCAGTGTTTTCAGACCCAATGCCCTGGGGCCACCCCAGTACCCAGGCACCAACAATCAATGCCACAACGCTCATTACAAAGCCGCAGCCTTGAGACCCTAGACTCTATTTTTCATATCTTTCAATGTTTTTACCCTATGTATGTTATGTTTATGGATGTTTAATGTTATTTGATGTTTGTATAATATTGTATACACGTGGTATGTTTTAGTAGTATGTTGTATGAGCATCATGACCATGTCATATATTGCCATATCATGTAGGCATCAGTAAGCTAGACTGTGTGTTAATATAACCTTATATTATTGTTCAGACTCGGAAGTTGTAGCTGAACATCTAGGATCTTGAGGCTACGTGTTGATAGGTCCACTTAATCATATTTAGGGATTTTTAAGATCCCTTGTATGCTAATGTTTAAAATGTATTAGTCAAAACGAGTTTTGACGTAATGACGTCTATATTTTTATGTTTTATGTTCAAGTAATCAAGTACAAATAAGTAAACAATATTAAAACTAAAATGCAAGGTTTTATGTTTTTCGCGTATTAAGTCCAAGCAATGGTGGGGCCTGGGCTTTACAAAATAATGGTTTTCCATGTGTTGAGTCGAAGCATCCGAGGCCTAGACTTGACAAATAAGTTTTTACAATTATTATGACAAGTAAACAGCACAACATACATGCTAGGTCGTCATCTTTGGTGCATTCCCTTTAGGCAAGAGCCGATGAAGGTTCAAACTACTATCTTAACAATGGTAATGATCATCAGTAGTTCCTCACATATGTAGATAAGTCTATAGGTTTTGGCAGCTATCCACCCTCAAGAGCTCGGTCGGGAGTGAAGATATTAGGCTCCATAGGGCTACAAAGTTTGAGCCATAGTGCAAGGAAGGTTGAGCGATAGGCTACAAAGGTTGAGCCACCGGGCTATAAAGGTTGAGCCAAAATGCTACAAAAGTTGAGCCACTAAGTTTTCATGTATAATGGTTTTTCATTATTTTTTTGTGTGTTCTATCTTCATGCCCCAAAGGTTTGGTTATGAAGAATGATGTATGAGTTATGACTTGGAGCTACAAAAGTTGAGTCATAGCTAAATTTAAAGGTTGGACCATAGTTAATGTGTTTAAGGGCCACAAAGGTTGGACCATAGATAAGTCCTTAAGACACAAAAGTTGGGCATAGATGACTATTTTTCCTAAGTCCCACATGTCAAACTAAGGAAGATGTTCTAAAATAATTTAGGGCTATAAAAGTTGAGTCATAGTGAGACTCGTGATAATAAAGTTTCCATGTTAAATTATGCTTCATATTGACCTATCAGGGCTCATTAGTTAAGGCACATGGGTAGCAGCTAACCAAATTTAAAATAAGTTTTTATGCTTCGTGTTATGCTCAACTAAGTTCAATTATGTTTAAATAATGTTATCAGTTGTTGATTTAAGCTATGTCACATGCTATGCTTATGCTCAACTTTAATATTATGTCATGTTCAAGTGTATGTTTATATTCATGTTATGTTTATGACTCTATTAAAGCATGTTATGTGCGACGATTTATCAATTTTCTTCTATTATTAATCAATAAATGATTAAACCTTATTTTCTTATTTTGTTTACTATGTATGTAATTTGTGGACTCAACACCTAACTTTGGGTACTGACCAAATAAAATTATCATTGTACATTGGTATTTAGATGACTCTTGGAGTGATGGGATGAGGATTCTTAGAACTTAAGTGTTCCGTTTATTTTTGGATTTTAGAACAACACTTATAAAGAACTTGTGCTGAGATAGTTCTTAAATGGATATATATGTATTATTTGTTTTTTTGACATATGGTTGGTATATAACATGATAATTAAATGAATGGTCGTCTTTTATGTTATTCCGAACTATTATGACATCTTAGATATTTAAATTTATGTCCGCGTCTATTTGTGTAATACCCGCAAAATATTGAGTTTTGAAATCTGGACAGATTGGGTATGCCAAATTCAAAAATCTACAACTCAAAAAATGGGAATTTTAAAATTCTGAAATTTAGAAGAATAAAACTAGACTTCCCAATAAATTAAAGGAATCATGAATCACATCAATCGAAGTTCTGTAGTGAGAGTTATAATTTTTACATTTGAGAGTAAAACCAGGAAATCCAAAACCAAAATACATGGACAAAGAATTTCTTTTGTACAACCGTTCATGACTAAGTCGAAGTTCTGTTAGATTCAAGATGTTCAATAAATATTAGCTTAATGAAAATAAGATATAATAGACTTCGTTCATAAAGGTTTGACCCTTCTAAATAAGAGAACAAGTTAATAAGTAAACGGACAAAAGGAAAAAACGATGGTGAACAAGTTGGACATGGTCACATGTGAACCAAGTTCATATCACCAACAACATTTCTGTTAAGATAAAATAAGAATTACCATGTGGCTAAGCACTTAATGTTAACAGTTAAGTTAATCTGTGTGGAATCGAACATGTTCATGGTGATCTTGCACCTATATTGTGCCTACATGTCAATATTGTGTTAGTATGTTAGGAGTTTTAGTTGGTTAGATGCTCAAGCATTTAAGTAAACGGGTAGAAACTCCTTCGTATTCATGCCCGGGCTATTGCATGATGTTGTATGCTTGTTAAAAGTATTGTTAATATGTTGTATGGGCATCATGTCCATGTCATGTCATGTTATATCATGTCAGCATGGGTAGGAAAGTCCGAGCATTAATATAGTTGTAGAATATAGTTGTATATTATTGTTTAGTCTAAGCAATTATCAAGCATCATTGAATGTAGATCGGGCGATAATCCAAGTCTGTGTTTATTCGTAGTTTGAGAGTTTTAATATCCTATGTGGTTATACGTCATTGGTTGGATTAATCGGATGTTTGATGTTTCAACATGTTATCATGTTTTATTATGCTATGTAAGATAATTAATAATGTGATAAAGCAACAATATTTTTAACATATGTTGTTATGTCAAAGTATAAGGAGAAGACTTAGCAACTAAGTTTCAACATAATTTTTAAATGAAAAGTGGATCCATGGCATCTCCCTTATGTAAGGACCAAAATTATTAACTAACGGATACTATCTTAACGACACTAGTGATCATTAGTAGGTTCTCAATGGGTACTAAATATGGTCATAAGGACCATGGTAAGAAGGACGAAACTTTTTTTTTTGTGATTTTGGTTTTCAAATAACTATATCACAAGGGTTAGTTAATTGTTTTCAAACGAATATAGGCTACATCAAAAGGGCTAGTCTATTTGTTTTCTAATAACTATATCACAAGGAGTAGTTAAATAATCGAAAGTAAGCTAAGTTACATGGACTATTCAACATCTTTTCAGTTTTCTATCAAAGTTAGCTTACTAATGGTTTCACAAGGAAATCAAATAATTAGTACTTAAATGTTTAGCCGCTTTATGCTATGTTACAACATTATAGATGATAATATGCTATGCTAATGTTAAATTAAGTATTAGTTTATGCTACAAGATTATTTTAGTTGGTGCAAGTTAAGTTATGTTCAAGTCATGAAGATATGGTTAAGTTAACTGTGTATGAATAATATTTATTCAATATTTCATTGTGTTTAATTGAATGCAGTTTAAATTTATTTTCGTGCATATATAAATTTTTGTAATTAAATTTATGTCCATGTTTACATGCATGTTAGAGACATATGGTAACGACCTCGGTTTTTAGGTTTTAGTGTTCATGAAAAACTAGGGTCCTTACAACTCATAAATTATTGTGATCTCATTTTATGTTATTAAAGTTTTCCAAATTGCTAGTTGCAACCGATGTTAGATACATCCAGTTGAGCACTAAGAGCCCAAGCTTAAATTTTATAGCTTGTAATTTCGGGTGCAAGGACCCTTATATTATAGCTTTAGGTGTTGAGGCATACTTGACGTAGTTCACTAGTATTTGTTTCTCCTTCAGTTATGTATTGGTAGATTACTAGATTAGGGACGCATTTCGCATAGGTTTGGTAAACAAGTGAAGCCGAGCCAACTTTACTCAACTCGACTCATCCATTTAAAGAGCTAAGCTTGACTCAAGGTCAAATTTGAGCAAAGCGGAGCCCTAAAACTCAGTTTGGCTCGGTGGCAAGCTCAATCTCACCCATAAAGAGCCATTGGGCTCTAAACAAAGAGTGGCAAGCTCTAGCTCGCCTAGAAAGAGAGCGTAGGTGGGCTCTCAACTTGGGATAGCCCAATGGCTCCCAACGGCCTAGAGCCATTGGCAATGCTTTCTTTTGTCCACTACAGGGAGCACTATTGGAGTCAACATGCCTTCTTATAAATGTACCTTTCGATCTTGAACTTAATAAATCAAAAATAATGAAAACAATTATTTACACAAACTTACCTTTTTCTTTTGCCTAAAATTCATTTTTTACTAAGTATGCACAATTTCTTAATCCTGGTTATGTTTCGTCCCCTCTGAATATCGGTCGAGGTGTTCTTATTAAGGATTATGATGATTTTTTATTTTCAATTTTCAAACTTTTGGATCCCATAAAAGGTTTTGTATCTTTCACAATAAACATATGACAAGTCATCAGCGTCTTGGATATCCTATTGCACATTTTATTGATAAAAATTGAATTTTACAAAAGCATCTTATTGGTTTTAAGTTATTAGAACACCCGCATTCAGGTTCTAATATGATAATTTTGTTCTAGAAAATTTTTATTAGATGATTCTTTAAATAATAATAATAAGATGGTTGATTGTATTATTCGATGAACTAGGTTATCTTTTCCTAAAACTTTTAGTATTGATTTCGCGCACATATTATTAATTTGGTCGTTCAAGAAGGCAATAAGAAAGCTGAGGATTATATTTTTAGAATTGGGGAAGCACTGCTTCATATTATATCAAGTGGGCCTAAGGCTCAATCTTATAAAAAGATGTGTAAAGATTATGGGTTAACACCTAAGAAATTTGATATTGATATAAGACTGATGAAAAAATACATACACAATGTTACAGTATATCGAGGGTTATGAAGAGATTTTTCATGACATAGTTAACCATCCGTGGCATGGATCCATCTAATAAGGTGAATTGATCAGACTTCGAAATAATGGGACTTGTTATAGATTTTTTAGAAGTTTATTATGAAGCTACTAACCACCTTTCTCGCTCTTATTACCCTACTTCTTATTTATTTCTTCAAAGTATATTTAAAATTATTGCACAATTTGCAAAATGTAGGTCGCATGTCGTTTTAAATACATTTATAATTTATATGGAGAAGAAATATTTAGAGTATTGAAGAAGACTACCAATGATTCGCTTTATGACATTGACAATGGACCCTATGTATACATTTAAGGGTCTATTTGGTAGGCATGAAATTACTATAAATAACAGAAAAATTTTAAAATAATCAACCTTACCAAGGGTACCTATATTTAATATTTTTTTTATAACGTATTATTAAGTAAATTATTTTGTATACAAATTAAGTATGATTGTAATACCATAATTTCGGTTCACCTAAGAACTAAATCAAAACTATTACGATCAAGTTAAGTCATATTTAAATCAATTAATCTGTATACTCAAACGATAATTATACCGAAACAACCCTCTTAGGATCTCAAGAATGAAAAGCCTTACTAATTATACATGAAAAACATTGTCATTAGGTAGGTCAAGTCAATTTGGTCAATCTTTTTAAAATAATTTGCTAGATAACGGCATACTTTCGGTTGAGGTTATTTCAGACATTTTACAATTTTTCTTCTCTTTTTTTATTACATGTAAAACTTTAAGTGCAAATTGTAATAATCATATCATTATTTTCTTGTAAAAAGCTATTTTCTTTCAAAGTGTGAAGTCCAAAATTTTTTCTATTTAAAAAAAAAGAAAAAATATTTGAAGTCCTTAGTTTTTTTTTTCAAAGCTTTTAAAGGCCTTAATTGATTTTCTCACCCCCTAAACTTCTGCTTGTTCTTGTGAGGTTACCACTTTACCAGTGACTTACTAGTTTGCTTCAAGAAAGAAAGAGGGAAAAAAGAAAAAAAAATGTAACACAAGCTTATATTTTTTACGATATATTTAATTGTCTTAAAATTACACGAAAGAAATATAAATTTTGAAAGTCACAAATTTTATTTTATTTAAATGTCTTAAAATTTAGTTAAAAAAATTTCAATTTCAATCAAAGTCTATGTAAAATTTATGAAAAATAAAAAAAAAAATAGAGAAAATTTTGGGAAGTGCAAACACATGCACATAGAAAAGAAACTATCATATAAAAAAATTTAAAATTTTTATCTCATTTCATCTCATTATATTTTTATTTTATATAAAATTATTTTTTTTATTTGCATTATTTTGATAGCAACCAAACGTCCCTTAATGAAATCTAACAACGTACATTTAATTGTTTTTGTAGAAAATGCAACCACGTAGCCCATGTGCAACGTATATTTAACTGGGTTCGTAGCAAATGCAACCACGTAACTCATATGCTTGCGACCATGCAAGGATCCATTGCTTTCAGCAGAAATAGACCCGCGCTAATGTGCTCAACTCTGTAACATAAAATTATATGAGTTTCATACAGAAAATAAAGGACCACGCACCTGCTTATCTTTCTCCACTTCCATTCCAAACATCCCCCATAAACTTGTCTCGCATTAAAACAAAAAATATATAAAAATAAAAAAGAAATGGGACAACCTGTCAATCAATTAGTCCCTGCATGAGGCACATGTAAAAGTACTACACAGACTAACTCCCCAAGGCAATTATATTATATATTAAAGCTAGACCTTCAACGTATTAAATGTCTTGAATATAGAAGTACGACAGTTTGATACCATCAATCAAATTCTCGCTCTTTCACGCCCACAAGCGACATGCTGAGCAGATACATTATATTAGATCTTGTTGCAAGAAGCTGTAGTGTAGTCCCGATATGGCCAAATGGTATTGTTTACTTTTTATAAACATGATATCCAAAAAAATCTTATGAGTAGAGACTGATCATCATCTAGGCACGACCCTGTCAGATAACAAAAGAAAACATTCTACTCGACCTTGCAAAATGCATGTACATGGCCCAACCTGACAGCATATATAAAATGGAAAACATGAAATTTATTAGCCCAAACATGGAGGCGATGGTACTAGCGCTTGAACCTATTTAAAAATAACTAAACTAACGAGACACTACTCGTTTCCAAAAATCTGGAACCTAACCAAAACCAAAATTTTCTCAAATTGAACCGAATATAAAACCAAATTTTCAAGTTTTTATTTTTTTAAAAAAAAAAAATAATTTTAAGTACATGATTGCTACATACTAATAAAAACCATACTTTATTTTTGTAAAACCCACGATTCGAATTAAGGTTTTATATTTAGAACCGGTCGGTATACGCCGTTATTTTCGAGTCGAGTATGTTTCAGAATACATATACTGAGCCGACGCCAGTCGCGTGTATTTGCTATAAGCGGTCATGTGTACCCAAGTATATGATGATAACGTCATGAATACAGCAGAAAAGAATGAGTTATCATAATATATAAGAATATACAGTCCAGTTTTTTTTATTATGTAGTTTGATCATAGAATTAGTTTTAGGCCGTTTACCGCATTAGGACGCGTTACGGGCAGCTTGGGTAGGTTGATAGTTATAGAGCATGTCATTACGATGTTTTGGTGTTATTTTATTTTATGGGATTTTTCCCGATTTTTCTAGATTTTTTTAGAATTTATTTCGAGTAAATAATTATTTTGACTCGAGATGGAGTCGAGTCAAGTATTATTTACAAGAATGCCACCCAAATAGTTTTTTTTCTTTCCCCATCGTTTTCCCCTTTTCAAACCCTAGCGCCGCCACCATGCCGTGCCGCCGTCGCCGCTGTCGGTGCCGCCCGGCCGCCGACCGACGCCGCCCAGCCCCGCCGCGCCATCGCTGTGTCGCCCCGACCAGCCCCGGACGGTATACGCCGCCACAAGCACCGCGGCCGCGACGCATTCGCGGCCGATTTCCGGCGCCGGCGACCGCCGCCGTCGCCGTCCAGTGGCC